>JXCR01053229.1:297356-373763 GCA_002079205.1 Phalaenopsis hybrid cultivar
TTTGAGCTCAAAACCACTTCCATCCTTCACCAAAGTTGTTCCTTATGATCATCTACACCAAATNAAATGGACAACTGTTGGTGATTAACAATGATGTTCCATCTGATTTCTTTTCTACATAGAATCCAGATTTTATTATTGGTATTGGCAAAGTTAATGAATCCAGGGAATTTCTTGGTAAGCTTTTGGTGGTTTTTGTGAACCATAGGCTCAAGAATCACAATGCACCAAGGTTTATATTTATGGTTTAAATGTTAAACTCTTTTAAGAGAGAGGGGATTGGCAATTCGCCTAATGTTCCAGCAAAGGATTTTAATCATTTGTTGGGTGGATTTGTAGGGATGGCTGAGATCTTGACCTGGTTCTTCCTCTATGATGTTGGGGAGAACCAATCTTAATACTGGCTTTACTCTCAACCTGTTTTGATCTTCCCTGCTGTAATTTCTAAACTTCATTTATTTGTTTTGTTTTCCTTCTAGCTGTTTGTACCTGCAAATCATCTTCTATTGCCTGTTGAATACCAGCAATAACATGATCCTAAGGTGCCTTGCCATGAGTTTCTGACTGTCCTCCCTCAAGAGGGGAAGGTGAGGGTGTGATTATAGTAATTTCTTGGATTTCCATTTTGATAATATTGGTTGGGGGAGTCTCTGTGTTTTTATTTGTAGGGGAGCCTTCTGCTAGCTCATCTAAAGGATCTAGTGGTGAAGAGTTTCCCTTAGTGATTAGGAGTAATTCTTCAGTTCTTTGAGTGTGCTCCTTCCTATTATTCAGATGTGTTTCTTCAGCAAAATTTTTTATGGCTTGCTGTTATGTATTTCCTGTTTCCATATGGTCCTTGCCAGCATTTCTTTTGATTGGTGGATGTAATCTGTAACATCTTTCCAGTGTATGGGCAAACATTCTACAACGTTGGCAATAATAAGGTTTTTGTTCAGGGACAATGTTCTGCCAAAAACCATCAGTATCTGAGCCAATCCAGATTCTTTTCACTTCAGGGAGGGTGATGTCTCTTTCCACTTATATTCTGGCCAGTGTTGGCTTGGCTTTGTTGTAAGTGGGTGCATCCACTTTCAAGGGTGTACCCAGAGGTCTCCCTATGTTAAACAGTGCATTTAGCTTAAAGAAAGGAAGTGGGAGCCCAGGGAATTTGTACCAAATAGGAACCACAGGTGGTTCTTTACTGGGATCAAAGTCAGAGGTCCATTTTACGATTTTCATCGTAGTTCCAGCAATGATTACAGATTGCTTTGCCAAAAATTTTGCATAATCTTCCTCAGAAGTTAATTGGATGAGCAGGTGCCTTCCATCCAAAAACCCTATCTTCCAATTACCAATAAATTTTAGTGATTCAAAGAAATCTCTAACCAGCTCCATTTTTGGGTGTCCCAATTGAAATTTTCCTATTAAAGTAAACTTCACATCTTCTTTTAGAGAGATTATCTCTCTGTTAGTAAAGAACACAGTAGTTTCTCCCTCCTTGGATCCAAGTGGGTGGATGCAAGGGCAGCTTCCTTTACCTACATCAGTATCATGAAATTCCTGAGGGAAAACCAAATGGTCCAGATCCTGTAGAACATTGGTAGAGTTTCCAACAACCCTAGCATAAGTTGCCTTGGTCCAAACAGAATCAGTGGCAGCATCAATAGGTGTGGTCATGACTGAACAGAGATCAGGAGCTATAGAGCAGCCAGGGAGAGAACCAATGGAATAGTAAAACCCAACAACATGCACACACAAAACTCTACCACCACCAGGATAAAAAGTCAGAAAGGAAGAAACATCCACAAGCAACCACCTCTGAGTAACTCTTCAGCCAGCAGCCACCAAGCCTCATCCCTGCAGAAACCCTAACAGTGTACCCTTCTCCTCAACCGCCAACATCTTTGATATATATATATATATATATATATATAATGTTGTTTAATAAGTGTCTTTATATATTAGAAAATAATAATATTTTTGAATCTTACATAATTTTATATATCATAAATTAAGACAAATATTTGTATTGGAGGAAAATTTGGAATCAAATTGAATAAAAAAATAAAAAGATGTGAATTTGTACTCTGGCACCGACGACACCCACCAAATGGACCACGGTGCCAACAATGCCATCGGGAGCACCAAAGATGTCCCGAGTAGTTCACGCATCTAGAGTGAATTTGACGGACTTTGGTGGGATTTTGCTCCTCAATAACCGTCGGGAGCAGTTTCGAAAGTCCTAAAAACTGCCTTAGACGTCCAGAAACTTCCCTAGAAATACTTCAAGGTATGAAGTTTTCAATAGAAGAAAGTTTATCAGTTTTGACGCATAGAGATTATATGATAAAGTTATCATGAAGAAGAGACTTATCAAGGAGATAAACTTTGTCAATCATGGATTAAGTAATCCAAGTTCATAGATTGAGAAAATCATTGTGCAAAGGCGTTGGGAAGTTCTGTTCTACACTACCGCTGCAGTAATAGTACCAGTAGTAAATGAGTTCTATGCAAACTTACATGAAATTAGCTAAGGAGTCGTATTCATTTGAGGTAAAGCCGTACCATTTACTCCAGTTTGGATTAATGATTTGTATATGATAGAAAAAGTTCCAATCTGTCATTATACAAATTTTATCCCAATGTGAGATATGATCAAGATGTATATAATTTTCTTATGGATGAAAATAATAATTGGAAAATCAGCGACGAGGGATACGTTAGTTTCTCTACTTTGATACTTAATCCAATATCAAAACAATGACATTTCTTCATATCTACAAAAGTACTCCCTACCATGAATATTATTAGAGTTACAAGAAAAAGTGCATTTTAAACTATTGCATTCAAATGGAAAAACCCATTGATGTGGGGTCGATTGTTTTCAAATATGTTATGGGTATTATTAAGAATGGGCCAATATATGGACTGGGGCATCCTTCCACAATTTTTCTGCTTTGTAGTCAATCTCAAGTTCCATTTGAAAGTTGGGAGAAAGTTTTATTACCTCGAGAGCCCATGATTCTTATTGATAAAAATTATATTGGGAATGGGAATGAAGCATGAGTTATTATCATGGGTCATTCATCACATGATTCAACCCCATTGATGCCACAAATAATTGGAAGTTCAATAGCTTTAGAGAAAAAATGAAGAAAATAGAAAGAGAACTTTAGAGTATTACGAATGCAATAGGAAATCTTAACTACCTTTCTTATCACCTAGATTGGAGGATGAAGGAGAACTTTGATCATATTGGAACCATCAAAGCAGGATTTGTGTAGATATTCAAGAAAAATGGATGGATCGATGAAAATTCGACTGATTAATTCCCATACCAACCCTTCTATAATTTGTATGTCCATTAAACCTCTATGAGATATATTAGAGGAGGAGAAAGTACTGAAGATGAAGCAAAATAATTAAAAAAGTTGGACACTCTACTACTTTAAAGTAAATGTGTTTTTAATGTAATTGTGTGGATTTGATTTACTTTACTTTGCTTTAGAACTCTATCGACTTTGATTGTGTATACTTTTGTGTCAGTGTTCTAGTGTTGTGGCCTGATTTTTGCGTTGAATTATAATTTAGTTTGCTTTAAGGATGTGGAAGTGTGATTAGAAAAATATATTTGTAGAAAGTGTAATTTTCATATGTAAAAGTTTGTAAAAAGTTTGTGAAAAATATATTTGGAAGAAATGTATTTTCATATATAAAAGTCCCCTGCCTCGACTTCAGTTGTTTGTGACAATTTTTGTTTATGAGTTATTTTAAGATGAAAATTAGTGTACAAAAAGACTAAATAGACTTTGGAGTAAATTGAAAGAAAATTGAAATTTGAAAAAATAGAAAAATGAATTTTTTGCCCACTGGCGCCGACAGCGCCGGCATGGGCGCCGATGGCTCACTCGACCTGAAAACTACCCAAACCCTTAAAATTCATGATTTGCATAGCAGAATGCCATTCTTACCCTTTGAGTCACATTCAACCTCTGGTTTACATACCTAGGGCTTGCTATTGCTCAGATTTGAGGCCATTTAAAGGCAAAGTAAGTTCAAATTTTATCTTCTCTAGGTAAGAGCGACACTTTGAACCCAACATTTTTTATTTTCACCAAGGATTTATCTTACCTTGTTGAGATCCAAATTTTCTTAGATTTACCATGGCACCTAGAATGAGCAAAAGAAAGAGAAAGGTAGACTTTGATGATCAAAGGTTTGTCAACTACAAGGCCAACATTTGCTTCACCAGTCTACTTACAAGTAAAAAAGTGATTCCGGGTTGAGGATTTAAAAAATTTGGAAGAGAAGTCAAAAGATTAATCAATGCTCGACAACAGGAGAATTTTTGTTACTTTACTGCTGAGGCTATTATTTTTGTAGTGATGGAGTTTATGCCAATTTTAAGGAGACTTCTAAAGGCTATTTGTTTGTTCGTGAGAAAATGGTGGAATTTACTCCAAGGAAGATTGATGAATTTTATTAATTAGAAGATGTGTATAGCTACAAGTACAAATCGTTTTCTGCTACAAATGAGGTCTTGGATGAGGTTATTTGTTTTCACACTGATGGAAGAGGAAATTGAAAGTGAAGAATGGTGTTAAGGTAAAATTTCCTCTTTCTATGTTAAATGTAGTATCTAAGGCCTGCACTACTTTATTTCTAGAAGAATGATACCAACAAATCATCATAGTGAAGTTACAAATGATAGATCCATCTTGAAATTTTGTATCCAATAAGTGAGGTGGATAGGTGTAGGCTCTATTATTTATAAGAAAACTCGATCTATTGCTTTGGGAGAGACCACTGGTGGTTTAGCTTACCCTGCCTTGATTTTCACGCTGTGCGAATAGGCAAGAGTTGATTTTAGAATGGATGAAGAGTAGATTGAACCTCTAAAACCTATTGGGCCTGCCAATATAAAGAATTTTGATTCTCATGTTGGATGGAGATCTGGAAGTAGGACTAGGGACATTCCTTCTACTTCAAGTACCACTTCTAGTACCCCTACTATCCAGGAACTTATGGAGCAGGTGATGATCCAACAGAGAGATATCATGAGAATGAAAAATAAAACATAAAATATAGAGGACAAAAATTCATACAATGATGATTTGACCAGACATAAGTTTGAATATGATGCTGCATATAATGATGCAATGGTCAGTATATGAGCGGTGATCACACAGTTCAATTTCATACTCACCCTGTTTTTACTCCTGTTGACCTCACTTTTTGTTGAGATTTAGTTTTTTCCTCTTTAGCAGCCTAAGGTCTAGCCATAGGACTTTCATATTGACTATTCTTAGAAAACTAGAAAAGGCACCCTCACCACTAGAAATTCCAAACTCTTCTCTACTCAACTTGAAGTTCCACGTGCTGGTCTCAACCTGTAAGTACTTAATAGGTAGGGTCACTATAAGGGAAACTCAAGATGAGTCACCCTTAGGACTGCTGGACCTTAAGGTTGAGTCTGGGTGTTGGTCTGAAGCTAGTTCACTCAGTAAACTCATCTACACTCACAATCACTTACAACCTTGAACTCAAATTTCTAGCCTACATCCCTTGATCTCTTTGGGATACTCATGTAGATGGTCCCCTAAACCTACCTGCCTAAGAGCTATGGTTTGGCTAAGACCACTATGTAGAGGACCCAAAATGGGGTTTCCATTGGTCCATGGGATTTGGCTAAGACCACTATGTAGAGGACCCAAAATGGGATTTCCATTGGTCCATGGCTTGTTGTTGATGGTTGGTACCTCAACTCTACCAAAATACACATCATGGCCTTTTACCCCTAAAACACACCCAAATTACCAAAATACCCCTCCATAATCCAAAATCCCAAAAATTTCAAAAATTCTCAGAAAATCCAAATAAATCCCAAATATTCCTAGTTTCATTTCTGTCAACTATGACATGACCCAATTTGGCCAATTTGACCATCTTTATCAAAAATCCCCAAATTTGCCTTTAAAGACCCAAATTTTCCCAAACTCAACTCAAATGTTCATTAATTTGATCTCAATTGACCACAATTCCAATCCTAAACTCAAATTCACTTTTGATATAACCAAAATTAAAACCAAAACCAAAACTAAAATCAAAACTAAAATCAACCAAGACAAAATTCACCCCCACAACATTCAAAATATAAAATAACTCAAAATTTAATGACAAACATCACAAAAAACTACAACTTCAACTAAATTAAGACGTCTCTATCAGATGATCGGGAATCCCTTAGAGGAGGTAACCTACAATTGCTAATGAGGCTTCCCATAGTTTAAAAGAAATTATGGAACTCATTAAGTTGAGTTTAGTAAGTTCATTTGGACTAAGTGAATCCAATAGAAAGTAGTGATGCCGGAATGAAGGAACACTAGGATCCTAACCGGTGTCGCTCTAATCAACTTTAATATGCCCTCTATAAAATTTAAAGAACTGTAGGATCCTAACCTGTGTCGCTCTAATCAACTTTAACATGCCCCCATAAAATTTAAAGAACTAGATCCTAACCGGTGTCACTCTAATCAACTTTAATATGCCCTCATAAAATTTAAAGAACTTCACCAAACCGGTGTCGCTCTAATCAACTTTAATATGCCCTCATAAAATTTAAAGAACTTCAAACATACTAATTGGTGTCGCTCTAATCAACTTTAATATGCCCTCATAAAATTTAAAGAACTTCAACCATAGGGACTGGTGTCACTCTAATCAACTTTAATATGCCCTCATAAAATTTAAAGAACTTCAACCATAGGGCCCATCTGATTTGACATTATAACTTGACACACTAGAAAACTTAAACTCGTCGCGGTAGGGGCTTGGAGCTAGCATGATGGGCAGCACGACCATCTTCAATAGCAAAACCTGTCTTCCCCAGCTAGACCAATCTTCCTTCCTTAGACATAAGCAAAAAAGCCATAGGACTTTGAGGTTGCTTGCTTATGCAACGTAAATCCTCACCTTATCTTTAGGCTAAATACATAGGACTTCGAGGTTGCTTGCTTATGCAACGTAAATCCTCACCTTATCTTTAGGCTTTTGTGTAGCCCTGCTATACAATATAAGCCCTAACTCATCTTAGGATTCCGAGGTTATCATTTGTCACGACCTAAATCCTCACATCTTTCAGGCTATTTGGGACTTTGAGGTTGCTTGCTTATGCAACGTAAATCCTCACCTTATCTTTAGGCCTTTGTATACTCTGTTATACGATATAAGCCCTAACTTATCTTAGGATTCTGAGGTTGGCATTTGTGACGACCTAAATGTTCACATCTTTCAGGTTATTTGAGCGATCATTTCACAGGAATGTAAGCCCTAACTATTAAAATTGGCAGGATGAAACACCTAAATATTTCTCTTCAAAACTGAAGCCAAACATTAGGATANGGAGCTAGCATAGTGGGCAGCACGACCATCTTCAACAGCAAAACCTGTCTTCCCCAACTAAACCAATCTTCCTTAGACTTAAACAACAAAGCCATAGGACTTTGAGGTCGCTTGCTTATGCAACTTAAATCCTCACCTTACTTAAACAACAAAGTCATAGGACTTCGAGGTTGCTTGCTTATGCAACGTAAATCCTCACCCTACACGGCCATCTTCAACAACAAAACCTGTCTTCCCCAGCTAAACCAATCTTCCTTCCTTAGACTTAAAGTCATCTTCAACAGCAAAACCTGTCTTCCCCAGCTAAACCAATCTTCCTTCCTTAGACTTAAACCCGGAAAACCTATCTTCCTCAGCTAAACCAATCTTCCTTCCTTAGACTTAAACAACAAAGCCATAGACTTTGAGGTTGCTTGCTTATGCAACGTAAATCCTCACCTTATATTTAGGCCTTTGTATAGCCCTGTTCGAGGTTGCTAGCTTATGTAACGTAAATCCTCACCTTATCTTTAGGCCTTTGCATAGCCCTGTTATACAATATAAGCCCTAAATCATCTTAGGATTTTGAGGTTGTCGTTTGTCACGACCTAAATCCTCACATCTTCCAGGCTATACCGTCTTAGGATTCCGAGGTTGTCGTTTGTCACGACCTAAATCCTCACATCTTCCAGGCTATACATCTTAGGATTCCGAGGTTGTCGTTTATCATGACCTAAATCCTCACATCTTCCAGGCTATTTGATCTTAGGATTCTGAGGTTGTCGTTCGTCACGACCTAAATCCTCACATCTTCCAAGCTATTTGATCTTAGGATTCTGAGGTTGTCGTCCGTCATGACCTAAATCCTCACATCTTCCAGGCTATTTGCCTTAGGATTCTGAGGTTGTCGTTTGTCATGACCTAAACCCTCACATATTCCAAGCCATTTGTGTGATCATTTCACACGAATGTAAGCCCTAACTAATAAAATTGGCAGGATGAAACACGTAAATATTTCTCCTCAAAACGGAAGCCAAACATTAGGATAGCTTGGGAAGTCACTGAGGTTCTTTTTCTAGGCTACTTGTGTGATCATTTCACACAAATGTAAGCCCTAACTAATAAAATTGACAGGATGAAACACCTAAAATATTTTTCCTCAAAACTGAAGCCAAACATTAAGATAGCTTGGGAAGTCACCGAAGTTCTCCTCTGGATCCATGAAATTCCCTAGTCTTTCTTCCTTTGGATTCTACAATAAAATGTTCCAAATTTGAATCAATCCCCTTTCACACCTCTCCTCCTCCTTTGGATTCTACAATAAAATGTTCTAAATTTGAACCAATCCCCTTTCACACCTCTATGTCCGATCTCATTGAAAAGTCCTACCCTTTGAAACTCCTTGAAGATAGTATTTCCTGATTTTTATCGAGAGTCTTCTTAGGTGTCGATTTCGTTGAAGAGTCCTACCCTTTGAAATTCCTTGAAGATATTTTTTCTTGATTTTTATCGAGAGGATTTCGTTAAAGAGCCCTACCCTTTGAAATTCCTTGAAGATAATATTCCTTGATTTTTATCGAGAGTATATTTCATTGAAGAATCCTACTTTTTTAAATTCCTTGAAGATAGTATTTCATGATTTTTATCGAGAGTCTTCTTAGGTGACTTTGATCATTTAGGATGTAATTAACTATAGGGGCTTGCCCTTATAGCAAGCATGTCCGAACTCAGCTTAATATAAACCCTATTTAATCCTTTATATTAAATAGAGGAACTTGTCGGCAANGCCCTAGTTTTTCCTCTTTTAGATTCTACAATAAAATGTTCCAAATTTGAACCAATCTCCTTTCACACCCCTACTTGCGATCTCATTGACAAGTCCTATCCTTTGAAATTCCTTGAAGATAATATTTCTAGATTTTTATCGAGAGTCTTCTTAGATGACTTTGGTCATTTAAGATGTAATTAACTATAGGGGAATTTTTATCGAGAGTCTTCTTAGGTGACTTTGGTCATTTAAGATGTAATTAACTATAGGGGTACCCTTATATGAAGCATGTCCGAACCCAGCTTAATATAAACCCTATTTAATCTTTTATATTAAATACGAGTCTTCTTAAGTGACTTTGGTCATTTAGGATGTAATTAACTATAGGGGCTTTCCCTTATAACATGTCCGAACCCAGATTAATATAAATCCTATTTAATCCTTTATATTAAATAGGAGAAACTTGTCAGTAAACACAAAGGTTTTGTAGACCAGACGGACGTCATACTTTCCTTAGTTTATTTGATTGAGCCTCATCCTCAAGTCTTGTGTTTATCCTTCGGGATAGATACAACGTTTGAGGTATATTGCTCCTTCATTTAAACTGTGAAAAATATGGGGTCAGTTTGATTTCATAATTTTCTAAACTGCAACGTCCTTCCGAAGCGGGTGAGTGATTTCAATTTCGGCGGCCGACAGCATCTTACGAGCAACTCCCCTCCAACAAAAATAAGCACCGACAGCTTCTGGCAACTTCATTGAGGCAAGCTTTTTTGTCCATTCAAATCAAGAAATATTATTTTCACACATCGGTAATGTGTCCATGCCCCTCTTGGACCAAATTACCCATCTTCCGTTGACATACTTTACCCATTTCTGTCTTGGGAAGGTATGGTCAACTCCTTGGACTTCAGGACTAGCTGTTCAACCATCTTTGAATAGAGAGGTTTAGAAAGCCATTACGGACTCTTTAAATTTTTTTATATGGGGTTGGATCCCCAATAGGTGTGTCAGTGGACTAATTCCACCTGGGCATTTTCTGCCACTAATTGGGTCCCGCACGGGATCCTAAAATTTTTTTCACATCTCCCTTCCAAATTTGGTTTACTATTCTGCAAATTAAACCAAATAGTGTTGTGCTGCGCGCACTTTGAAATTCTCCTATATTAATTAAATTTTACACCTTTTTAAACAAAGATGTTAAAAATACCCATAAATTAAGACCCGCCCGGTCTACAGATCAACCTTTTTTTTCTGTGCTTGCACTAAAGATTACGAGGTTTTTAGCCATATAGCTAACCCTAAAACTTTTTGTTTTGAAGCCCGTTGCAATGGCCTACCCAATGTTGACCTTTTCCTGCAACCTACCGATGGACCGTAGCGCTCGTAACGTTGCTCGCACCATTAAGTTGGGAGCTAGATTTCAAGATCTCGAGGTTATCCTCAGAAAATCCCCATTCGTGGTAATGAAGATCGCTACTCCAGAAATGCAAGAACGACCTGCAAAATTTTACCTGATCTACCTCAAAGACTTCTCTACCTGCAAGAAGGCTAAAGCTACTACCGTCACAACACCCCTCAAACCTGGTATCCCCACTACTGCTAAGGGGAAAGAAGTGATGATCGTTGAAGATCCGACTGAAGGATTAACTGTCTCGGCACCCGTGTTTGAAAATGGGTCAAGCTCATGGACAGTATCACTGACCCGAATTCAAAGGAGGAACTGCAATAGAAGAGTTTGGAGGGCTATCAAAACCCAGGCTCTTGAAAAGACACCCGTTACAAAAGAGCCTCATCACGTTGAAGAAGTGTTATCGGAAATTTATCCACTCTTACGAGGGAGTAGATTCCATCCTCTATCAAATACTGATGGATATGAGAGTATCCGGAGGATGACTGCCACATTACCATCACTTCATGGACATGGTGAGGAGGAAAAGAAGTTCACTCCTATCACTCAAGTTAGCGCAGTTTTTGGAAGGCTTGCAACCGAAGAAGGATGTTCAGTTAGCGAGTTACTTAAAAGAGTGGGAGATGCAATTTCTCCTCGCGTGAAGAAGGAAATTTTGAAAGGCGTCAAATCCGCCAGACAATCCCGTAAGACAATTGGAGCACCGCCTACTCGTATTCCTGTTTGGATCCACTTAGGGAACAGAGTTGACACTGTAGTGATTACTGATTATACTGCCACTAGGACCACAGGCCGTCGACCGGTTAAGTCGAGACTGGGTCTCAAGATCTTACCCATCATTCCTGTAATCCCAAAGATAAAGACAAAGCGATTACCTGACACTATAGGCAGTCTACACCACGGGGAGCATACCTTCCCTCAACATACTGATGTCTCTACTAAGACATCCCGTCTTGAGACATCATGGTTGAAGAAGAAAGGGTATGGGTACCCAAGGTCGCTGCACCGATACAGTTCAGTGAGCCTGCATGATAGGAAGTAAAACCAGTGCCTGAAATATCTGACATCATCGCGACAATAGCCAGCGAGATGGAGGAACAAGTAGAAGATATCCTCAAAGGTCCTTCAGATCTTAAAGAAATTAAGGAATCAATAATTGAGGAGAAAGTTGAGAAACTCAGGATTGAGATTTCAGAGTTAGCTCGAGAGCACAGAGTTTCCGTCAATAGTGACAATGAAGATTTTGATTTACAATGATTACTTGGAGGAGGATTTCATGGATGTCCATGTGATCGAAACTAGAGCTACAACATCTGCGCGTGAGGCTCAACCTCACACCAAAGAGAACGCCGTAGATGAGCTGGTAGGGTTATCCTTCTAAGGGATGAGCAAGTCAGTTTACTGGAGAAAAGAATAGAAGAGATGACTACAGCTATGACCGCCATGGCCACCATTCAGAGGCAATCACAAGCATCGAGATTGGCTTCTCCAGAGATTAATCAGCCAGAAATAATACACATCACAAATGAAAGAAGAGAGGCTGCTTCAGCAGAAAAAGATGAAAAACTAAAGAAAGATTCTCCGTCAGGTGCCATGCCAGAAAAGGAATTCAAGCAAATGGTTGAACAAGTGTGGGATGCCTTAGCCCAATCCAAGGGTGGTGCATCCATTTTGAAGGGTAGACCTTACCAAGAGGAGTTTGATGTCGTGCCTTTCCCCAAGGGTTTTATGGCCCCAAAATTCAAGATATTCGATGGGACTGGAAACCCCAGACAGGATATAGCACATTTCCGAGCTAGTTGTGGCAACACAAGGAATAATGAGGCTCTACTCTGCCAGCAGTTTGTCAGCAGCTTGTCAAGGATTGCTTTCAACTGGTACGCCGACTTGCCCAACGGGTCAGTTAAAACATTGTCTGAGTTGAAACAGTTATTTGTGAAAAGATTTGTCAGGGCACAACATCATGTGTCTATTGGAGAGCTCATGATGAAGAAACAAAAGCCCAGCGAAACTTTGGCATACTACATTTTGAGGTGGAGAAACCTTAGCATGAAATGTGAACCTTAGCTACGGGAACATCAAGTGATTGAGATTCTACTCAAAAGCATTAATGGGCCAGTAGCTTTCATGCTTAAGGGACTCACCATCAAATCCTTTGAGAAGCTACTCAGTAAAGTCAGCAGTCTTCAAGAAGAAATGAAGCACATGGAGCCACATGAAAAGTCTAAGGTGACCAGAGTGTTTGAAAAGAAATCAAGAGTAGTCACAACTGTTGACATAGGAAGGCAACCAATAAAGATATATGCAGAAGAGCATCGCTAGTCTTCATCGTAGTACTCTCAGAAACAGAGGAATCAATCCAACCAACGGCCGCCTTAGGAGGGATCACCTCGAATAGTGGGTAAAAGAATATCCCTGTTAGAGTGATAGAAAGTTTTGTATTCCCTCAAGGATGAAGCTGTACCTAAAATATTTAAAAGCCTGATGAAGAAACCAGAATTCAAACTACCTGATCCAAAGAAACCCGAAGAGGTGGATAAGAAGAACGAACCAAATAAATTCAAACTGCCTGATCCAAAGAAACCTGAAGAGGTGGATAAGAAGAATGAACCAAATTAATTGCCCATACACCGGTTGCTTTGGCACACTATAGACAAGTGTTTTGTCTTTAAGGACTAGCTTGAGAAGAACCTCAGAGAACACTATAGACAAGTGTTTAGTCTTTAAGGACTGGCTCGAGAAGAACCTCAAGGAAGAGAACTTTACAATCCTGAAGGAGTATTTAAAAGAACCTAAAAAAGGTTCCATAAACATGATTTCGGCCGTGCCAATCTCCTAAATTGATCCGTATGCCGGAATAGATGGATGGAGTACAACTTGGGATGAACTCAAGAGGGTCCTTAATCAATTACAGGATTCATCGAAACAAGCTTCTACAAATACTGAAGAAGGATGGAATGAGGTATGGAGCAAATCATCAAGAAGATACTGAACAAGATACAGTTTGCATCAAGACAAGCCTCCATTCAGAGTCCGCAACATACCGAGCCTGAGATGAAGATTTCACCAGAAGATCCATCATCATCAAGGATAAAGAACAAGAAAAAGAAAAACGTCACTGCCAAGATTGATAGCACGGGGGGCAGGATAGGGGCTGCCTCTACTAGATTGGTTATCTCGGATTTGGGGAAGANCAAACTATGAAAAAATATGGTGTCAGTTTGATTTTATATTTTTCTAAAACTAAATATATATGTAAATTAAAACATCCTTTCGAAGCGGTCGACGGGATTTTGATTCCAGTGACCGACAGGCAACTCCTCTAACCAAAAATAGGGCCGACAGCTTCTGGCGACTCCGCTGGGGACAAGCCTTTCTCTCCATTCAAATCAAGAAATATTATCTTCACACATTGGTAATGTGTTCTTATCCCTCTTGGACCAAATTATCCTTTTTTTGTTGGCATAATTTACCCATTTCTATCTTGGGAAAGTACGGTTAACTCCTTGGACTTCGGGACTATCTTTTCAACCATCTTTGAACAGAGGGGTTAGAAGGCCATTAAGGACTCTTTAAATTTTCATGTGGGGTCGGACCCCCAATAGGTGTGTCAGTGGACTGATTCTACCTGGGCATTGTCTGGCACTAAATAGGTCCCGCACTGGGTCTTAAAATACTTCACATCTCTCTTCCAAATTTGATTTGCTATTCTGCAAATTAAACCAATTTGTGTTGTGCTGCGTGCACTTTAAAATTTTCTTATATTAATTAAATTTTACACTTTTTCTTAAATAAGATTTTAAAATACCCATAAATTAAGACCCGCCCAGTCTACAGGTCAACCTCTACTTTCAGTGCTTGCACTAAAAATTATGAGGTTTTTGGCCATATAGCTAACCCCAAAACTTTCTGTTTTAAAGCCAGAAAATACTGAACAAGATCCAGCCTACATCAAAACAAGCCTCCATTCAGAGTCCGCAACATACCAAGCCCGAGATGAAGGTTTTGTCAAGAGAGTCGTCATCGTCAAGGACAAAGAAGAAGAAGAGAAGCGTCACTACAAAGATTGATAGCACGGGGGGTAGGATAGGGCCTACCTCTACTAGATTGGTTGTCTCAAATTCAGGGAAGAAAATCCTCGAACCCTTGACTTTGTATGATTATCTTTTTGTCCCTCCGAGGTCTTATGAATATAATGATTGTGATGTCAGCTATGTTTTAACTTTTTCTGGTAATAATATAACTGATTTTGAGTGATCTAGGTTTGATCTCGATCCCCAAATTGACCATCAAATCGTACTCGAGTCTGATGAACTCGTTGTCAAGTCCAAAGAAGACATCAATGATACCGTTGACAATAACATAAATAACGAGGAGCCAACTCTCGAGCATCACGGTACACCACTTACGATCAACTTAGATCTTTCTGATGAAGAGGAAAAGATACTGGAAGATTCAACAGTGATATCTCAAAAAGAAGAAATCACAGAAGTTAACTTAAGGAGCGGAAAAGTGTTACCACCAAGAACAGCTCCAACAGACAAAGGAAAGCAGATAATGAATTGAGAAGAGATACCTCCACCTCCACCAGTGGAAGAACCACATAATCAAGATAAAATCAAAGAATAATACAAAATAAACTACAACGTGCCAGCTCATCTTAGGAAGTTGCAGGCCCGATTAAGCATCTACGACACTCTGATCCTATCAAAGGAGATGAGAGAGTCTCTAGTTACAGCTTTGCTTGACCCAAAAATTTGCTTAGCTCCTTTGGCCAGCACATCCTCAGATGAAGTTTGTTTGTTGAAAGAACAGTCAAGGGTAACCTTCACAGATGAAGACTCGCTGCTTGGTCTCGCCGACCTTAATCGTCCACTCTACATATCTGTCAACATCGACAGATTTGTGTTATCCAAAGTTTTAGTGGATCTTGGAGCCTCTCTTAACATGATGAGCCTACGAACATTGATCTATTTGGATATTGAAGCAAGAGCTTACGGCCGATAAAATGATGTTATGAGGATTCAACCAAAAGGGAGAAAGAGCCCTCGGAGCAATTACATTACTTATGAAGGTTGGAGAACTCGTGACAGTCGCTAAATCTCATATCATCGATGCCGAGACCTCTTTTAACGCTCTACTAGGTCGACCATGGATTCATTAGCACAATATGGTTCCATCACCTCTACACCAGTGCATCAAATACCGCAAAGATGGTCAAGAAAATTGCATCGAAGGAGACCTACAACCATTTTCAGTGCACAAAGTTGGTATCCATGAAGATGCTGCCTACTACGCGCCTCCAAAGAAGACTGTTTTCTCTCGTGAAGTTATCACAAACAAAGATGAAGATTTAGAAGAATTACAAAGAGGAGGTCATTCAACTCCGCTGCAGCAATCTTCCACCACTTCCTTACAACGAGTTGGTGAAAGTTCTTTTAGTTCGTGCACCCGAGGTCGAGGCCAGGGATGTGGACAAGGAAGGATCAATTTAATTGTTGAACGGACTAGGCAACCCATCAACGTTGGTGATGAAGATAGTTCTGAAGATGAGATAATGATGACAAGACGAAAGAGACCTCAGTACGAGATGTCCTTAGAAGATACAGAAAAAAATGAATATGAAACAATATATGATTGGATAAACCACTATGTGAATGCTATGACCCTCACTCCAATTCTCCTTCAAAAGGTTAAGAGTTTAGAGGTCAAGGAAGTCCATAGTGTTGGTTCAAAGCCGATCAAATTTTACCGAGCTTTTACCTCTACTAAACTTAAAAAACATGTAAATTTGGATGATGATCCTAATGAATTAATGGAATTTCCTTTTGGTTACTTCTGCCTTGTGTTCAAAAGTTAATTCAACAAGGACACTTATCAAAACAAACGCCAAAAGATAAATTTCAACTTTTTCAAAAATTATGGAATGGTAAAAGTCAAACTCCAAATTTAAAAGAGGGTCTCAGATTTGGTGCAGTCGGACCAGTCGATGATTCTGAATTTTGCAATGTTGTTACTGGTGAGTCAGAAGAGGATTGCTTTGATATAGAGGATGAATCTACTGATCAACCAATAGAAGATGCTCCGCCAGAATTTGAGGAGGGAATTAAATCTACTTTGGATGAATTGAAAGAGATTAACATCG
This sequence comes from Phalaenopsis hybrid cultivar, assembly GCA_002079205.1. Lineage (NCBI taxonomy): Eukaryota > Viridiplantae > Streptophyta > Magnoliopsida > Asparagales > Orchidaceae > Phalaenopsis > Phalaenopsis hybrid cultivar. The sequence continues at coordinate 314,043 of JXCR01053229.1, forward strand.
AGACTGAAGAACGACCCTGGCCTACATTTATAAGTTCTCTACTTAATGACGAAGAATCTGTAGAATTGATCAAACTATAAAGAGAATTCAAAGATTGCTTTGCATGGAGCTACGATGAAATGCCAGCATTGTCCGCAGAAGTTGTAGTCCATAAACTCGAGGTGGACAAGAATATAACCCCAGTAAACCAAGCTCTAAGGAAAATGCGCCTCCAAAAAGAACAATAAGTCATCGCCGAGGTGAAGAAATTAATAGATGCCAACTTTGTAAAAGAAGAGCAGTACCCTATATGGTTGGCTAATATTGTACCTGTTAGGAAGAAAAATGGACAGATCTGTGTTTGTGTTAACTTCAGAGATTTGAACAAGGCATGTCTAAAAGATGAGTTTCCACTACCCATACCAGAAATGATGGTGGATATCGCTTCAACACATGAAATTTTCTCCTTCATCGATGGATCGTCGGGATAGAACCAAATCAAGATGGCTCCCGAGGATGCAACACTTACAGCCTTCATAACACCAATTAGAATTTTCTACTACACAGTGATGTCGTTCGGCCTAAAGAACGCCGGAGCAACATATCAGCATGCAATGACGAAGGTTTTTGACGACCTCATTCACAACCAAGTAGAATGCTACGTAGATGATTTGGTCATAAAAAGTTAACGAAAAATAGACCATTTGTACAATTTGAGGATTGTGTTCGAACGGTTACGATGATATGACCTTAAAAATGAACCCCTTAAAGTGCACCTTTGGCGTTACCTTTGGGAAATTTATGGGATTCGTTGTCCGTCATCAGGGAATCGAGATCGACCCGGATAAAATTAAAGCTGTCTTGAAAATGCCTCCTCCTAAAACATTGAAACAACTATGTTCCTTCTAGGGGAAGTTGGCATATCTGAGATGCTTTATTTTTAATCTCTCAGGTAGGTGTCAGCCTTTCTCGGCATTAATTAAAAAGGATGCCATCCCGGGCCTTTGAGGATGTTAAACAATATTTAATGACACCTCCTTTCATAGCAGCCCCTATCCCAGGGAAACCATTGATACTTTATACCGTGGCTTTAGATGATTCTCATGGAGCCCTCTTAGCCCAAGTCAATGATGAGTGTAAAGAAAATGCACTCTACTACTTGAGTCGTCCTGTAATACCAACGGAGATAAGGTATCCACCAAATGAGAAGCACTGTCTGACATTGATTTTTGTTGTTCAAAAGCTTAGACATTACATGCTTTCTCATAAGATTACCCTAATCTCGAAGGTTAATTCGTTGCAATATCTGATGACCCGACCAACACTCTCCGAACGTTTAGCAAGATGGTCAATGATCTTATTGCAATTTGATATAACTTTTTTTCCCCTCCGTGCTATCAAGGGACAGATACTAGCAAACTTTCTCGCTACACACCCATTGCCAGCTGGGTCCTCTCTCAACGACGACTTACCAGACGAGCAAATACTACAAATGGAATTCTCCAATGCGCAATGCTGGGAAATGTACTTCAATGGTGCTTCGTCAGCCAGAAAAGATAAAGGATCAGGCACAGTTATACCAGGCAAAGCAGGGATCGGTTTGATCTTTATCACACGAGACAAGGGTATGTTGAGGTTCTCATACCACCTGACAGAGCCGTGCACCAACAATGAAGCAAAATATGAAGCCTTAATCACCGGGTTGGAAGTGGTAATCTCAATGGATATAACAAAAATTGTCATCTATGGCGACTCCCAACTCGTCATCCAGCAAGTCGTCGGACAATACAAGAATTCTGAAACCAAGGATAGCAGAATACCATCAGTACACGATGAAGCTGCTCGACCAGATTCCTGATGTGATTTTCTACCGAATTCCTAGGGGAGATAATGCCCATGTCGACGCTCTAGCAAAACTTGCTAAGGAAATGGTAAGTCCCCTTGAGGATTCCATTGAAGTCAAAGTGCAAGGAAGACGAGTCTTGTCTCGGTTTGACTTCGAAACTCTACACAAGCTTGGAAAAGAAGAAACAACAAATATAGTTGCAGACATCAACGAAGATTAAGCAAGCCATTAATAGAATATTTGCATACTGAAAAGCTGACAGAAGATAAGTCTGAGGCACACCACATCACAAGAAGGCCCATTTCTTACGCCCTGATGGGAAACGTTCTCTACAGAAGATCATTCGACCAGATGTGGCTACAATGTTTGAGTAGAGCCGAAGCACAGAATATTGTCAAAGAAGTACATGCTGGATTGTGTGGCGCTCACCAGTCAGGGCCAAAAATGAAAATGAAGATCAAAATACTCGGATATTATTGACCAGCAATGATGTCTGATTGCATGGATACAGCCAGAAAATGTCACCAATGCCAAGTGCTTGGGGTGGTCTTACACCATCCTCCGAATGTGCTACACCCAACTGTTGCTTTGTGGCCATTCAAGTGTTGGGGCACGGACATAATAGGTCCGATAGACCCTCCATCTACAAAAGGACACGGGTTTTTACTTGCCGCTATAGATTATTTCTCCAAATGGGTAGAGACAGTACCTTTACGTGCGGTTACGACACAGCACGTCCTTCAATTTTTTAAAAGCCAAATCGTCTACCATTTTAGAGTACCACGAAGAATAATTTCCGATAATGGGATAGCTTTCAGAAGGACAAAGATCAACAATTTCATCGAAAGGCATGGCATAGATTGGAGATACTCAACAATTTACTATCCCAGAGCAAATGGTCTGGTTGAGGCTTTCAACAAAACACTGGTACAGATTTTGAAGAAAACACTGGATGAAAATAAAAGGGATTGGCACAACAAACTGCCTTATGGCCTTTGGATGATATTCAGGACTCTCACTCAGTGTACACTCTATATGCTCGTGTACGGAGCCGAGGCCGAGCTACCGCAAGAAATCCAGACATCATCTTCCAGAGTCACCCGTTGTCAATCAACTCACAATGGAAGAAAGTGCAAAACACAGACTTGAAGAACTGAAGAGTCTCAAGGGAAAACGTCTAGAAGCACAACAATATTTGGAGCTTTACCAGGCGAAGATGGTACAAGCTCATGACAAATTGGTCTGCCCAAGGACATTCAAAGTTGGTGACCTCGTACTTGTGCTCAAAAGGCCTATTCTTGGACACCGCAAAATAGGTGGAAAATTCGAGCCAACTTGGGAGAGACCATTTGTCATTGGAAAGGTCTACACAGGAGGAGCCTACCAGTTAGGGGACTTCCAAGGCGAAAGACCCATGTTACCAATAAATGGACGATATCTGAAAACCTATTACGCAACCTGATGCCGCTTGCCTCTGCTTGCTTTTAAACTTTGGAAACTTTAATTGTTTTAGGGTTATCTATGTGGCCAAATGTCTATGACCGAGTCCAAATTTTGTAATTAACCTCAATATAATGAAAATTTTAAGAAAGAAATTTTAAACTTCAAATTTTCTCCTTTCTACCTTTTGAACTTAATATTCCACTAAATTAAACAAAACTCATACATAAAATAGACAATTCATTTCACCAAAACAAACTAAAATTTACTTTTTTTGTTCTTTTTTATGACAAGTTTTGGCCCACTGAAGTTTTTTCTTGTCGTCTGCAGAAAAATGTCGGGACAGAGGCTGATCTTTGCTTTCAAGGATGGTTGGAGCCTCGCACTAAAGGAGGCAATGGCACCGCAGGGTGGTACCATAGACTTCAACATGGGTTTTAACCAGGTTGAAATGGACTACAAAGGTCCTCTCATGGATGTAGTCAGCTGCAAAGAGAAAGAGAGATTGCCTTTACTACTGAGGGTGACTGCTAATGATAATGTATCACATAAGGGAAAGAACATGATAACAGAGAAAGATCCGATGGAAGGGCCCAACCATATGCCCTCCATGGTAGCTACACCAGTCAGGGGCCTAGTAGCTGCCAATAACAAACGACTGCCAAGTACTTCGCTTCGCAGGACGCAACGCAGGAACGCCAGCCGCAAGAAGTAGAGAGCTTTGCTACGAAAAGAATGCAGACATCAGAGAGAGACAAACAACTTGCTCACCCCTATTCCTGAGGGGTATATTTATGATCCATACCTAAAAGAAACTTCTACTAGCCTACCCACCACGGATGAAGAACCAGGGTTCGTGACAGAGTCAGATACACTTTCAGTTTCAGATGTTTTATGCAAGGGTTGCCCGACATGCAACGCTGAAATACCGGCTGGGACATCAGCCACGGGCGCATTTGTAGAATGTCTGAATTGCAATGTTCTACATTTACAGCGTTTCAATACATTGGAATAGTATACCTCAAGCATCAATGGGTCTCAGACTTCAGATTTTATGATGGATGAGCCATATGTCCCACTGGGGACAAATCAGTATGTACCATGGAGCACAGGGTCGTACATCCCGCTAGATGTCGAGTCTCGTGTTCCAGATCAACCAGTGCCAGTTTGGGTTCCTGCCAATGCTCAAAGGGAGGAATGCCCGCAACAGCTACCGACCCCTAATACGATGGAGTACTACAAGATAAGTAAAGTAAATAAAAGAGAATTTGAATTTTATGAAGAAGTTTCGGGAAAATTCATTAACATACTGAAGGGATTAGAACTCTATACCAAAGTCTTCTCAAAGACTGAAGAACAAAGTATAATTGACTGCATTTTTGACCTAAGGGACAGAGGTCGTGCAGGTTTACTTATGGAAAGGACCTATTCCAAGCCAAGGAAATGGATGCGAGGAAAAGGGAGGATTACTTTCCAGTGTGACTGCTACTACAACTTCACAAATGACAGACGGGGGAATCCGCTGGGATCCTCAGACACGATCAAGTAGATCCGCTACCGCCAATGATAAAGTGGATGATCAAAAGAATGGTCAAATGAAGTATTCTGCCTACTACCTGCATGATTTTGTAAGACCCTTCTACACGGTCTCATTTCTAAGCAAAGGCAATATTTTATTTGGGAAAGAAATCGATATCATCAGCCCTGGTGAGTTCAGAGGTTTTGTAGAGATTCCTCTACCAGTCGGTTTAGTGCTTGTTCTTAAAGGCAACGGTGCAGATGTCACCAAACATTGCATTCCAGGGGTACGACACCGTAGGGTGTCTGTGACTTTCCGCAGGATGGATGACAGCAAAATGCCATATGCATTCTAGCCGAACCCAGAACTTGAAGAGCTACTGTCGTATGAGCTATGAGAGAGTTGTACCTCTAAGTACATGCGAAGGGAACTCTTATCCTGGAGCATGACTTAGAAGGTCTGCTCAACAGGAGCTCGTCGTACCTGATAAAGATGGTCAGAGGGTTCACTTTCCTTTTTATAGCAACATGATATGTATCTGATATATTCAGCCTATAATGTATTCATAGCATGAGATGTTCTGAATGTATTTCGACATGGACTATATATTATACCTTTTCAAGGCGTTAGCCTATGTTCGCTCTGTAACATCTTTGTGGGAGCAGATTAATAGAAATTTCTCTCAAAATGTGCCTTTATTGTCAGTTGCCTTTTTGTGCGATGGATGAAAGCCACGAACCACGCGTTGGTTCAGAATTTAAATGAACAAAGAACGAAACAATAAATAAATTTTAAATAAAAACAATCACCAATGAATAAATAACAAAACAAATTTCTTTTGAAAATCAGCCAACTAAAATTAAAACTTTAAGAACATATTTTAAAAAATTAAATGTGCTAAAAACAACAAGAAAAAGAAACAAATCTGTTGAGTGGATTCTCTCATTTTTGGAGTTTCTTATTCTTTGTTCGCGCAACACAACTATTTTTATCTGCATTAACTCTCTTCACATCCCCGCGGAATTTCTTATTCTGCACAAAACTCCACAAAACTCTACAAATCTTCTTCAACTAAATCAACCTTTTCACGTGACACATTTCTACAAATTCAACATTACAAACTCTCTACACTGTTTTCATATGACCCTTGGGGTCAGTACCCAAATTTTGACTCCCCATCTCCGAAGATCGGTGTGAGGCCCCCTTCAATGGATGTTAAGGCTTCCGATTCTTTCAAATTTCAAATTTCAAATTCTCCAAAGATCGGTGTGAGGCCCCCTTCAACGAATGTTAAAGTTTCTGATTCCTTCTTATTTCAAATTCTTTGAAGATCGGTGTGAGGCCCCTTGAATGGATGTTAAGGCTTCCGATTCCTTCAAATTTCAAATTCTCCGAAGATCGGTGTGAGGCCCCTTCAAATGAAAGTTAAGGCTTCCAATAACTTTAAATTTCAAATTCTCTGAAGACTGGTGTGAGGCCCCCTTCAATGGATATTAAGGCTTACGATTCCTTCAAATTTCAAATTCTCCAAAGATCGGTGTGAGGCCCCCTTCAATGGATGTTAAGGCTTTCGATTTCTTAACATATTCTATTCACATATTCCCCACGAATTCACATGTGTGAATCTGCATATTTTCTGCATAAGCACACATATTTTCCCGTTATCGCTTGAGTTGTATGTGGGTCCTGGTGCTTTCCTTCTCAATGTAACACACATATTTTCTTTTCACTTCTTGGGTTGGATGTGAGTCCTAGTGCTTTCCTTTCTAACGTGTCACACATATTCTCTTGTCACCGCTTGGGTTGGATGTGAGTCCTAGTGCTTTCCTTCCTAATGTGACGCGCATATTTTCTCATTATCTCTTGAGTTGGATGTGAGTCTTGGTGTTTTCCTTCTTAATGTAACACTCATATTTTCTTGTCACCGCTTAGGGTTGGATGTGAGTCCTAGTGCTTTCCTTCCTAGCGTGACGCACATATTTTCCTATCACCTCTTAGGTTGGATGTGATTCCTAGTATTTTCCTTCCTAACGTTACGCACATATTTTCTCGTTATCTCTTGAGTTAGATGTGAGTCCTGGTGCTTTCCTTCTCAATGTAACAGTCATATTTTCTTGTCACCGCTTGGGTTGGATGTGAGTCCTAGTGCTTTCCTTCCTAGCGTGATGCACATATTTTCTTATCACCTCTTGGGTTGGATGTGAGTCCTAGTGCTTTCCTTCCTAGCGTGACGAACATATTTTCTTATCACCGCTTGGGTTGGATGCGAGTCCTAATGCTTTCCTTCCTAAAATGACACACATATTTTCTCATTACCTCTTGAGTTGGATGTGAGTTCTGATTCTTTCCTTCTCAATGTGACACACATATTTTCTTGTCACCGCTTGGGTTGGATGTGCGTCCTAGTACTTTCCTTCCTAGCGTGACGCACATAATTTTTTTGTTACCTCTTGAGTTGGATGTGAGTCCTGGTGCTTTCCTTCTCAATGTAACACACATATTTCTCTTGTCACCGCATGGGTTGGATGTGAGTCCTAGTGCTTTCCTTCCTAGCGTGACACACATATTTTCTTATCATCTCTTGGATTGGATGTGAGTCCTAGTGGATTCCTTCCTAACATGACACACATATTTTTTTGTTACCACCTGATTTGGATGTGAGTCCCAGCGCTTTCCTCCTCAATGTAGCAGATATTTTCTTTGGAGCCGAATGTGAGCCTCTGTGTTTTCCATCTCGATTCGGTCCTCCCACACAATCCTATTCTCATATTTTGAAATAAGTTTCAAGACCACCTTAAATGGATTATGAAATATGATTCTTATTTCAGGATTGATACCCAAATTTCAATTCCCACCTCAGGGTCAGCACTTATATACTGACTCCTATCCATTATAAATACCTGAAATTTCATAACTCAAAATTCACTCTCTGATCCTTAGCGAGAGTTCCTACTCCTTGATTTCAATCAGACGATCACCTGCTAATTCCCCAGCAAAAACAAATCACACACACAACTCTACACGTACTTTCAGGTCTATTGACTTAGGATTTTGTATTGGTTTTTGTTGATCTCGTCGGTCAACGCCAATACGCGCGGTGTGCTTGCCCAGCACACCACGCCTATTGGGGGTCCATTTGTTGACCTCACTTTTGGTTGAGGTTTAGTTTTTTCTCTTTAGTAGCCTAAGGTCTAGCCATAGGACTTTCCTATTGACTATTCTTAGAAAACTAGATAAGGAATCCTCACCATTAGAAATTTCAAACTCTTCTCTACACAACTACCCAAAATCACCAAAATTGGCCAATTACCAAAATAACCCTCCTTACCCCAAAATTCAAAAAATTCTAAAAAATCCTAAAATTCTCAAAACCTCCCAAATATTCTAAATTTCATTTTTCTCAACTATCATATGATCCAATTTGGCCAATTTAACCATCTTTGATCAAAACCCAAAAGTTACCCTTTAAAGGACCATATTTTCCCCAGATCACTCCAAATGTCTATCAATTTGATCCCAATCTCCCTAAATTTCAATCCCAAACTCAAATTCACCTTCAATATGACCAAAACAAACCAAATTCAAGCTAAATTGACCCATTCTTTGAGCCTAATATTTATTTAGATAAAAACCCCAATTTTGGCCCCATGACTTGGTTCCACCAAATTGAACCCATGGCCTAGTCCATTACCCACAAATTCTGTTGAAAAACCTTCATAACATCCCCATATATCAAACTTAACCTTCAATTGGCCTTGGTGAAACCTTAAATTCAATTGATTTCAACCTAAGTCCAAAAGCCCCAAATTTGCCCAAAATTTGCCATGTCTCAAAATCTCACCAAATTGATGGCCTTAGCCCCAAAATTTCCACTCTATCCCTTCATGAAAATTATTCACAATACCTCCCTTGATCATTTTAACCATTCAAATTCGAATTAGCCCAAGGCTAGGCCAAAGTAGACCCATGTTTATCCCAACATGCCCAAATTGGCCAAATTTCAAAAATCCCTCAAATTGACCTACCAATTGAACTCAAAATCACTTAAAACCTTCACCAAAAACTTCATAACAATCATCTACACAATGTTGATCAATTAATTGGGTCAATTGACATGGCTAACCTAGCCCAAACCCAAACTTTGATCACTTGAACCCGCATTAAACCTATGCATTAAAGATGGCCTCACTACCCCAAAGTCATCAAATTAACTCCACCTCAGCCATCAATTGGACCCTAGTGACCAGCCTAAACAGCTTAAAACCAATTAAACTAAGCCATGGACCAAAGCTCCCCTAAATCAAGGGATTTAATGCCATATTTTCTTAAGCCTTAGATGTTTTTACCAAAACAAAGCCTAAAATCATTAAATTGGTTTGACATATTTCCCTGGGTTCCCTGAGCTCCTAGCCACCTCCCCCTGGCCGGCCAGCCAGCCTAGTGGCTCAAAAATGGCCAAACCGAGAGCCACCCCCATGGGATTAAACATAAATCAAACCTAGAGGCCACATCATATAAATTTAAGCTTAGAGCCTCTTTGCCCTCCACCTAGGCAGCACATTTCAACCACCAATTGGCCATGACAACAAGCCTAAGGCCATTTTTTATAAAATGATCCCCTCCACGGCCATAGAGGGAGAGCTGAAATTACTCTAAGAGACTTCCCCAAATTGATCCCAAAGCCTCTTTGAGACCTCCTCAATGCAACCCAACCACCACATTGCCCTGATTCCCCTTGTCGGAGCTCAATTTTTGAGCTCAAAACCTTCCTAAAGAAAGGAAAAAACTCTCCACACCCTTAAACTCCACCAAACTCAAATTAAACTCACCCACAGCTTCACAACAATAAAAGGAACTAAAGCCCCATCAAAATCCCCTCTCACAGAGCCTCTACCATAGCTCTAGACCAACACCCAAATCCGGTTGTGATCAAAATCATATCTAGGCCTCACACCAAGACCAAAGACTCAATCCCTAGCCTCTTTGGATCAAAATGAACAAGCCAAGACTCTCTGATCGAAGCTTCACTTCTCAGAGCAAAGGTATAAAACTTCTCTTCCTCTCGAGCCTATTTTGATTCTCCATTTGATTAGGCATAATTTAATTGCATGATTACCGTATGAATGTCTTCGTCTCACTTAGACGAGTCCATAGGATCAAACCCAAAGCGATTTGGTTGAGTCTAGGCTGAGATCTTAAGGTTTTTGTGTGGACGGTTACAGGATCACTCTATCGGGGACGATGTCGGGGAGCCGTTTGATCGAGCGTGTATCGAATGGACAGAGGAGATCAAGCTGGACAACACTTCCTTACATGAACCGTGGGCCGAGTCAGCGCTGAGGTGGATGGCAACGTCAAATGTGAGCGCGTCGCGTGGAGCTTCGGAGCCGTCGTAGGTTGAGGTGGCACCTCACGTTTAAATAGATAAATAGGGATTTAATTAATTCAGAAAATGACTCCTAATTTAGAAAATCCATATCTTAGTGTAGAAAAATCACAAAAATAAAATAAAAATACCCTCTTGTTCAGTGAACATAGGAGAATAACGTGGAAATAATTTTAAGTCCATGTAATGCATATTTTGATTTTAATTAGTTAAATACTGATTTGAATCTTTTGATTCTCCATGCATATAGGCATTTCATTATAGCTTGGAATTTTAGCATGTTATTGCCTCTGTCTTAGGGAACATTCTCTGATTTTTGCAATGTCAGAGGAGGTCTCTAAACAGAGAATCACATTTTTCAAGTTTATGTGCATTATTTGCTTAAAATAATCATGGAAATTAGCATGTTGCTTAGAAAAATTCAAGAAAATTTTGGAATGGTTCTGATGACAAGAGAGCCTTTCAAAAAATTTGTCATAAGCCAAGTCATTTAAAATACACCTAATCTTTACAATTCCTAAATCAGTAAGATAATTAATTTTGAAAAATATAAACAACTAAATGACTTGATTTTTGATCTCCACTATTTTTTATGATCCAAAGAACTCGCCAGTAAAATTCCAAAATATTTTGAGTTCTTTTACTAACTGAAGTTGATTTTTAAAGATAAATAACATTTTCGGCACTAAAATGATTTTTAAAAATCAAAATATAACCTGAAAAATTATAAAACTTTGTTTTTTGAGTTCTCTGTGATTTGGGGTATTTTCTAAAAATCAAATGATATTTAAAATAAAAACTTAATTTTTAACCTATTTTTAAATATTTAAATAGTTAAAAATCCATAAATATCACAAGAATAATAAAATTCATGAAAATATTCTAAATTGTTTCCTAAGCACTTAGGAATAATTGGGATATTATTTTTGGTTTTCTAAATAAAGATATTGAATTTTAAAGCTTAAAAATGATTTTTAAAGGCTAAAACGGGTTTTCACTAAAAATAATTCAAATAAATCAAATAAAATTCAGAAAAATATAACATCTTCTCCTCTATTTTCAGGAGGACTTCTCAAAAATATAAAACTTAATTTTCTCTATTTAAAATATTTTATAATTAATAAATACCCCAGAACATAAATTAATTCTTAAAGTTCAAATAAAATTTTAAAAATCATGAAATTTGGTCCAAAGGCTTCTTTGATCTAGGTCTACCTCCAGTAAAAATTTTAAGTGGTTAGGATTTACCTTGATCAAGTTAAGAATTTTCTTTGGAAAATCCTATTTTTTGCATGAAAATAATTATGTAAATTAAATTAAATTTTGAAAAATCACATATTCTCCTCTAATGTCTTAATTGACCCATGAATGAGAAAGGATAGAAATTTCAAATTCATTTGAATTGAATTTGACAAATTATGAAGTGTTAGAGCCTTAGGGGCAAATATGTAATTTTAGAAATTTATCCTTAATTAACATTTAGGCTTAATTTAAAAAGGGAAATGGGTAACCTCTGATCTTAATCAATTTATTTGGATGTTTGAAAAATAAGGGGTTAATTGGTAGAAACCAACCTCACTTTCCCAATTGAAAAGATAAGTTAATAAATGTTTATTTGGATGTTTGAAACACAAGGGGTTAATTGGTAGAAACCAACCTCACTTTCTTAATTGAAAAGATTAAGTTAATAAATTTCTAAATTTTAAAATTCGGAAGTTTATTAAAATAAATGAACCTAGGGCTTATGGGTTTAACTTTTGAAGTCAATAATTAATCAATTTAATACCCCTATTTTGATTTTTAAATAAAATTTAAATCATGAATTATGACCACCTAAAGCTTAATCTTTTCAAAACTTATTAAGACACTCACCTAGGTCTTAAGGGCTTAGTAGTGACTTAGGCTAAATCAAGTTTCATTCAAGGATTTGAAAAGTAAATATCAATTAAAACTAAGACGTCTTTCAAACACTACAAGCCTAATTAGGACTATGATTAGAAAAGTAAACATCATTGAAAATTAAAACATCTTTCAAACACTACAAGCCCAATTAGCCTGGGTCTTAAGGGCTTAGTAGTGACTTAGGCTAAATCAAGTTTCATTTAAATGAGGATTAGAAAAGTCTTAAGGGCTTAGTAGTGACTTAGGCTAAATCAAGTTTCATTTAAATGAGGATTAGAAAAAGTTTTAAGGGCTTAATAGTGACTTAGGCTAAATCAAGTTTCATTTAAATGAGGATTAGAAAAGTACAATTGAAAATTAGAACATCTTTCAAACACTACAAGCCCAATATTTTCAAAACTAACTAAGACACTCACCTAGGTCTTAAGGGCTTAGTAGTGACTTAGGCTAAACAAGGATTTGAAAAGTAAATATCAATTAAAACTAAGACGTCTTTCAAACACTACAAGCCTAATTAGGACTATGATTAGAAAAGTAAACATCATTGAAAATTAAAACATCTTTCAAACACTACAAGCCCAATTAGCCTGGGTCTTAAGGGCTTAGTAGTGACTTAGGCTAAATCAAGTTTCATTTAAATGAGGATTAGAAAAGTCTTAAGGGCTTAGTAGTGACTTAGGCTAAATCAAGTTTCATTTAAATGAGGATTAGAAAAAGTTTTAAGGGCTTAATAGTGACTTAGGCTAAATCAAGTTTCATTTAAATGAGGATTAGAAAAGTACTATTTAAAATTAAAACATCTTTGAAAAACTACAATCCGAATTATAACCAAAAATTTTGTTAAGTGTTCCAGTAACACTAACTTGCCTCTTTAAGAGTCTTCACCCACATAATTTTCAAAATTAAATTACAGATGATAATTACCTTACTCATAGGGATAATTGAGACATCAATGTTCATTGAGCATTAGGGTGTTTTATAGGATGAATTATTAAAAACTTAATAAGTTTAAAAGTACTCGGGATTTTCGACCAGGCACAGAGAGAGTAGCACGGACCTGTTCCTTTCTCTAGATCTGTTGGATACCTCGGAGATCTACTAAACTTAATATATTTTGCTTGGAAACATCATCCTTAATTAAACTCTTAAGGACCCACCGAGATATGACCTAGGATTAGATAGGTCGTCAAAATTTTACTTGCCTATCTCATATAAATTGCCTTAACATGCCTTTTCAGTTTCAGATGGTGGAACGAGAAGAATCGTCAGGTACGATTTTACAGTTTTCTGCGTTGTCTTTCTTGTACTTTCATAGTGTGCTTTTATACCTGCAAACTTGCATGCTAAACAACGATGTCACCCTGCATGAAAACTAAAACCATCAGGGTTGCCACAAAACCAAAACCAAAACAAAAACTAAAATCAACCAAGATAAAATTCACCTCCACAGCATTCAAAATATAAAACAACTCAAAATTTAATCACAGACATCACACAAAACTACAACTTCAACTAAATTAAGACGTCTCTATCGGATGATCGGGAATTCCTCGGAGGAGGTAACCTACGGTTGCTAACGAGGCTTCCCATTATCTAAATGAAATTATGAAACTCATTAAGTTGAGTTTAGTAAATTCATTTGGACTAAGTGAATCCAATAGGAAATAGTGGTGCCGGAACGAGGGAATCGTGAGATCTTAACCAGTGTCACTCTAATCAACTTTAACATGCCCCCATAAAATTTAAGGAACTTCAACCATAGTTCCACCTGATTTAACATCAAAACTTGACACACTTTAAAACTCAAACTCGTGAGGGCAAGGACCTTGGAGCTAGCGTGGTAGGCAGCACGACCATCTTCAACAACAAAATTCGTCTTCCCCAGCTGAACCAATTTTCCTTCCTTAGACTTAAACAATAAAGCCATAGGACTTCAAGGTTGCTTGCTTATGCAACGTAAATACTCACCTTATCTTTAGGCCTTTGTACAGCCCTACTATACAATATAAGCCCTAACTCGTCTTATCTTATCTTTAGGACTTTGCATAGCCCTGCTATACAATATAAGCCCTAACTCATCTTAGGATTCTGAGGTTGTTGTTTGTCAATCATCTTTAGGCCTTTGCATAGTCCTGCTATACAATATAAGCCCTAACTCGTCTTAGGATTCTCTTATCTTTAGGCCTTTCTATAGCCCTGATATACAATATAAGCCTTAACTCGTCTTAGGATTCCGAGGTTGTCGTCCGTCACGACCTAAATCCTCAAATCTTACAGGCTATTTGTGTGATCATTTCACACAAATGTAAGCCCTAACTAATAAAATTGACTGGATGAAACACCTAAATATTTCTCCTCAAAACTGAAGCCAAACCATAGGATAGTTTGGGAAGTCACTGAGGTTCTCCTTTAAATCCATGACATCCCCTAGTTCTTCCTCCTTTGGAATCTACAACAAAATGTTCCAAATTTGGACCAATCCCCTTTCACACCTCTACATCCGATCTCATTGAAAAGTCCTACCCTTCAAAACTCCCTGAAGATAATATTTCCTGATTTTTATCAAGAGTCTTCTTAGCTGACTTTGGTCATCTAAGATGTAATTAACTATAGGGGCTTGCCCTTATAGGAAGCATGTCCGAACCCAGCATAATATAAACCCTATTTAATTGTTTATATTAAATAGGGGAACTTGTCGGCAAATATAAGGGTTTCACAGATGAAACATATGTCATATATTCCTTAGTTTATTCGATTGAGCCTCATCCTCAAGTTTTGTGTTTATCCTTCGGGATAGATACAGTATTTGAGGTACAACACTCTTTCATTCAAACTATGAAAAAATATGGGGTCAGTTTGATTTCATATTTTTCTAAAACTAAATATATATGTAAATTAAAACATCCTTCCGAAGCGGGAGTCATGATTTCGATTCCGGTGACCGACAGCTTCTTACGGGCAACTCCTCCAACCAAAAATAGCACCGACAATACCGTTTGCTCCACTGCGAAGATCACAGCGAAGAAACGTCAGCCGATGAAAATAGAGAGATTTCTTACGAGAAGAGAAGAGACTCTAGAAAGAGGCAGACAACTTGTTCGTAACTATTCCTAAGGGACACATTTATGATCCGGGCATGAAAGACACCTCCTCCAGCCAGCCCACTACGAATGAGGAGTTTGAGTTTGTTACAAAGCCAAAGATATTACCATCTTTAGATGTTCTGTGTACGGGTTGCCCTACCTACAATGCTGAAATACCTACACGAGCGTCAGCTACGAGGGCATTCGTGGAGTGCCCGGACTGCAATGTCCTACACCTACCAGCACTACAACACATTAGAGGAATATGCATCTACCAATGATGGATCTCAGACTGTTGATTGCCTGATAGAAGCAAAGCTATATGTCCTAATGGATGCAGAGCCGTATGTTCCAAGGGATACAGAGCCAAACATCCTGTCAGACGCAGAATCATACATTTCATTAGAGCTAGAGACAACACCAGCTTGGGTTCCAGCTGATGTTCAAATGAGGGAATACCCGCGACAACTGCTGACTCCCAGTACAGTGGAATATTATAAAATGAACAAAGTAAATAAAAGAGACTTCGAGTTCTACGAAGAAGTATAGGGAAAATTCATCAACATACTAGAGGGATTAGAACTGTATACCAGAGTATTCTCAGAGACTGACGAACAGAGTATTCTTGACTACATTTTTAACCAAGGGACAGACGTCGAGCAGGTTTACTTATGGAAAGGACCTATTCTAAGCCGAGGAAATGGATGCGAGGAAAAGGGAGGATTACCATCAAGTGTGGCTGCTGTTATAACTTCACAAATGATAGATAAAGGAATCCGCTTGGGATCCTTAGACACGATCAAGTAGATCCACTATCACCAATGATAAAGTGGATGATCAAAAGAATGGTCAGATGGAGTATTCTACCCGCTACCTGCATTCCAAATAGTTGTACTATCAACGTCTACGATGAGGGTGAATACATTCCTCCACACATCGATCACCATGACTTTGTAAAGCCTTTTTGTAGGGTCTCATTTATGAGTAAAAGTAACATCTTATTTGGGAAAGAAATTGACATCGTCGGCCCTGGTGAGTTCAGAGGCTCTGTGGAGATTCCCCTACTAGTTAGCTCAGTGCTTGTTCTTAAAGGCAACAGTGCAGACATTACCAAGCATTACATTTCAGGAGTACGGCACAACAGGGTGTCCATAACCTTCCGACGGATGGACGACAGCAAAATGCCGCACGGATTTTAGCCAGATACAGAACTGGAGGATCTACTATTTTACAAGCTATGAGAGGGTTTCACCTCTGAGCACATGCAAAGGGAACTCTTGTTTTGAAGTGTGGCTTAGAAGGTCAGCTTGATTAGAAGCTCGTCACAGTAAGAACAGACTGTGAGGAGATTCCTTTCTGCTTTACTACATTACAACAATGTGATATGTACCAGAGATTTTCAGCCTATAATGTGTACTTGGCATGAGATATTTTAGATGTACATTGATGCATTTCTCATATTGTACTTTTTGAGGCGTTGGCCTTCACTTGATCTGTAACATTTTGTTGGAATAGATTAACGAAGTTTCATTCAGAAATGTGTCTTTTTGTCAATTACCTTCTGTGCGATGGATGGAAGCCACGAACCACATGTTGGTTCAAAATTACAACGAACAAAGAACAAAACAACAAACAAAAACAATTTTTATAAATAAATAACAAAACAACTCTCTTTTTGAAAAATCAACCAACTAAAATCAAAGTTTGAAAACATATTTTAAAAAATTAAATGTGATAAAAAAAACAAGAAAAGAAAATAAATCTGTTGAGTGGATTCCCTCGATTTAGGAGTTTCTTACTCTTTGCTCGCGCAGAACAACTATCTATGTCTGCACTAATTCTCTTCACATCCCCGTGGAATTTTACATTCTGCCTAAAAACTTGCAAATTTGCACAAATCCTCTTCAACAATGTCAACCTTTACAAATGACGCATATCTTTGAATTCAACACCACGAATTCTTTATTAACTTTCAATTATCATTTTCAAATCAGTCCCTAATTTCTGATTCACTACTTTTGAGTTTGGTCCTTACCTTCCGACACTCTCTTTTTGAGATTGATCCCTACCTTTCAATTCTCATTTTTGAATCAGTCCCTAATTTTTGATTCACTACTTTTGAGGTCGGTCCTTACCTTCTGACGCTCTCTTTTGAGATTGATCCCTACATTTCAATTCTCATTTTTGAATCAGTCTCTAATTTCTGATTCAATACTTTTGAGGTCAGTCCTTACCCTCCAACACTCTATTTTGAGATTGATCCCTACCTTTCAATTCTAATTTTCGAATCAGTCACTAATTTCTTGTTCACTACTTTTGAGGTCGGTCCTTACCTTCCGACACTATCTTTTGAGATTGATCCCTACCTTTCAATTCTCATTTTTGAATCAGTCCCTAATTTCTGATTCACTGCTTTTGAGGTCGGTCCTTACCTTCTGACACTCTCTTTTGAGATTGATCCCTACCTTTCAATTCTCATTTTCAAATCAGTCCTTAATTTTTTATTCACTACTTTTGAGGTCGGTCCTTACCTTTCGATGCTCTCTTTTTGAGATTGATCACTACCTTTCAATCCACATTTTCGAATTAGTCCTTAACTTCTGATTCCCCCTTTTGAGGTCAGACCCTACCTTCCGACACTCTCTTTTGAGATTGATCATTAACTTTTAATTCTCATTTTAGAATCAGCCCTTGACCTCTGATTCACCCTTTTGAGGTTGGTCCCTACCTTCCAACACTCTCTGCTGCGGTTGATCCTTAACTTTCAATCCTTATCCTAAAATCAGTCCCTAACTTTTGATTCCTCTCTTTTCATGATCGTTTCTTAACTTTTGACCTCCTTCTAAAATTATTACCTAAATTTCAAATCCCACCCTAGGGTCAGTACTTACACACTGACTCCCATCTTCTGCAAATTCCTAAAATTTGATAGCTCAGAACCCACTATCCAATTCCCAACGAGAGTCCCTACTTCTTGACTTTAATAAAATATTCACTTGTTATATTCCACAGCAAAAGCAAATAGCACACACAATCCCACACTCCTTCTATGTCTCTTAACTTAGGAGTTTGTATTGGTTTTGTTGATTTTGTCGGTCAACGCCAATACATGTGGTGTGCTTTCCCGGCACACCACACCTACTGGGGGTCCATTTGTTGACCTCATTTTTGGTTGAGATCTAGTTTTCCTCTTTAGTAGCCTAAGGTCTATCCATAAGACTTCCTATTGACTATTCCTAGAAAACTAGAAAAGGAACCCTCACCATTAGAAATTCTAAACTCCTCTTTACTCAACTTGGAGTTCCACATTGTGGTCCTAAACTCTAGAACTTAGTAGGTGGGGACATTATGAGAGAGCTCAAGGAGAGTTCCCATAGGACTGTTAGACCTTAGGGTTGACTCTGGATGTTGGTCTAGAGTTAAGGGACTCACCAGCAATCACCTCACTCACAATCACTCACAAATACTAACCCAAAATTTCTTGACCTTATTCCTTGATCCTTTGGGAGACGCATGTAGGCGGTCCCCTAAACCCACTGGCCCTAGGCTAGGGTTTAGCTAAGACCAATAAATAGAGGACCCAAATGGGGTTTTCATCGGTCCATGACTTATTTATGGTGGTTGACACCCCAACTCTACCAAAATGCCCAACTTAGCCTTTTGTCACTAAACCCCCAAATTACCTAAGTACACTTGGGACCCTAAATTTAGCCAAAATTACCCAAAATATCCAAATTTATTCTGAAATCATTTTAAACATGTTGAAAACACCCAAATTACCCAAAATTGCCAAATTACCAAAATACCACTCCTTAGCCCAAAATTCAAAAAATTCCAAAAAATCCCAAATATTCCCAATTTCACTTTTCTCAACTTCCACTTGACCCAATTTGGCCATTTTGACCATTTTGACTAAAACCCCTAAAATTGCCTTTAAAGACCCAATCTCCCCAAATCCACCTCAAATGTCCATCAAATTGGCCCCAACTTCCCCCAATTTTAATCCTAAACTCAAATTAACCTTTCCTGTGACTAATATAAACCAAATACAATCTCAATTGGCCCATGATTTGAGCTCAATTTTGATCTAAATCAAAACCCGCAATTTTGGCCCTATGACTTGGTTCCACCAAATTGAACCCCATGGCCTACTCCATTGGTCTCAATTTGGACCCTAAACTCTTCATAACATTCCTAAATATCAAACTTGACCTTCAATTGGCCTTGGTAAGCCTCAATTTCATTTAATTTCAACCTTGGTAAAAAGCCCCAAATTTTGCCTCAAATTGGCTATGCCTCAAAATTTCACCAAGTTGAATGCTTTAGGCCCAAAATTGGCACCAAATTCATGTTGAAAAATATTCATAGCATTTATATTGACCATTCTCAAAAATCAATTTGGACTTAGTCCAAGGCTAGCCCAATCTAGACCCAAGTCTAGCCCATCATGCCCAAAATGACCAACTCTCCAAAATCCTCCAAATTGACCCCCCAATTGAACTCAAAATCCTTTCAATCCTTCACCAAAAATGTTCATTACAATCATATACATCAAATGCATCAATAAATTTGGTCAATTGACATACCTAGCCTATCTCAAACCTAAGTTTTGGTCATTTGAACCCACATTGGACCCATGCACTAAAATTAGCCTAAACTCCCCAAAGTCACCAAATTAATGACTCCACGGCCATTATTTAGACCCTAGTGACCAAGCTAAACTCCATAAAACCACCTAAGCTAAGCCATGGACCAAATTTCCCCTAAATCAAGGGATTTTGATTTCATATTTGCTAAGGCCTTAGGTATTTTTTCCAAAACTAAACCTCAACTCATTTAATTGTTATGCAATATTCCCCTGGCTCACCTGACCACCAAGCCACCTCGCCTGGCCTGGCCAGCCGGCCTAGTGGCCAGAAAACACTCAAACTATGAGACACCCCCATGGAATCAAACCCATTACAAACCTAGAGGCCACCTCATGCAAATCAAATGTTAGAGCCTGTCTTCCCTCCACCTAAGCATCACATTGCACCCTCTAATTGGCCATGACAGCCACCTTTAAACCAAATTTATAAAAGCTCGCCTCCACGGCCATGGAAGGAGAGTTGAAAATTTTCTCTGAGAGAGCCCTCCAAATTACTCACAGAGACTCTTTGAGACCTCCTCAGCTCAATCCAACCACTTTCCCCAACTGACTCCCAATGTGGAAGCTCAATTTTGAGCTCAAACTTCTGCCTAAAACCAGGATAGAGCTCAATATACATTCACAGTCCACCAAACTTAAATTAAACTTACGCACACCTTCACCACAGTGAAAGAAGGAGAAGCCCCATCAAATGCCCCTTCCATAAATACCCTAGCATAGCTCTAGACTAACACCTGAAATTGAGCTTGGTCGAATTCATACCTAGACCATTCACCAAAGTAAGAGGCTCAATCCCTAGCCTCCTTAGACTCTAACGAACGTGTCAAGCACCTCTGATTGAATCTTCCCTTCTCAGAGCAAAAGTATTGAACCCCCTCTCTGCCCGAGTCTATTTTGATTCTCCCTTTTATTAGGCTTAATTTCATGGCCTCTTAACCATATAGATATCTTCCTCTAGTCTAGACGAGCATTTTAAAAAAAATCATTCAATTTGGTTGAGAAATGAGAAAGATATCAAGCCTTGAAGATAGACGGTTCTCGGGCTAGGCTGAGGAGAATGATGGAGAGTCATCTGATCGTGCATTTATCTCATTAAAAGATGAGATCAAGCCGGAAAATGCTCTCTTACATGAACTGCGGGCCTAGTCACCGCTGAGCTGGATGGCAGCGTCAAATAGAAGCGTGCCGCGTGGAGCTTCGGAGTTTCCTAAGATGAGGTGACACCGCACATTTAAATAGATAAATAGGGAATTAAATAAATCCAAAAATACTCCCTAACAACAAAAATCCATATCTTGGTGTAGAAAAATCACAAAAATAAAATAAAAAAAACTATCTTGTTCAGTGAACAGAGGAGAAAATTGTGGAAATAATTTGAAGTCCATTTTATGCATATTTTATTTTTAATTAATTAAATATGGTTTTGTGTCTTTTGATTCTCCATGCATATAGACATTTAACCATTGCTTGTAATTTTGACATGTTGTATCCTCTGATAAGGGGAACATTCTTTAATTTTTCCAAAGTAAGGGAAGACCTCTAGATAGATATCCATATTTTTCAAGCATATGTTTATTATTTGCATAAATTAATCATAATTATTATCATGTTGCTTAGAAAAATCTAAGAAAATTTTGGTAGGTCTACTATGACTCGAAAACTATTTGAAAAATATTTCATGACCCAAGTCATTCAAAATGCACCTAATCTTTACAAACCCTAAAACAAAAAGATAATTGATTTTGGGAAATACAAACATCAAAATAACTTGATTTTTAATCTCCACTAAGATTCAAAGTTTAGAGAACTGCCCATAAAAATTTAAAATATTTGGAGCTCATTTAATAACTCAAATTTAAATAATTAAAAAATGATAAAAATCACAAAAATAATAAAATACATGAAAATGTTCTAAATTATTTTCTAAGAATTTAGGAACAATTAGAATACTTTTCCTAATTTTCTAAATGAAGATATTGAATTTTAAAGTTTAAAAGAATTTTTAAAGGCTAAAAAATGGATTTTCACCAAAGTAATTTCAATAAAACAAATAAAAATCATAAAAATGTAAAATTCACTTCTCTAGGTTCTCTAACCTTAGGGAGATTTTTTAAAAACATAAAACTTAATTTTCAGCTCTCAAAATATTTTTATAATTAATAAATACTCCAGAACTTAAGATAACTATAATAATTCACAAAAAAACTCAATAAATCATGAAAATTGGTCCAAATGGTTCTCTGATCTAAATCTACCTCTATTACAAATTTCAAGGGATTAGGCTTTTCCTTGGTCAAGTTATAGAATTTTCTTTGAAAAATCCTATTTTTGCATAAAAATAATTATGTAAATTAAAAACTTTTTTGAAAAATCACATTTTCTCCTTTGATATCTTGATTGACCCATGAGTAAGGTAAGATAAAAATTTCAAAGTCATTTGAATGAAATTTGACAAATTATGAAGTGATAGAGCCTTAGGGGTAAAAGAGTAATTTTGGAAGTTTAGCCTTAATTAACATTTAGGCTTAATTCAAGAATGGAAAAGGGTATCCTCTAATTTTAACTAATTCATTTGGATGATCAAAACCAAAAGGGGGATTAAGTGGTAGAAACCAACCTCACTCTTTCATAATCAAAAGATAAATATGTAATCTCCCTAAATTATTAAAATTTGGAAGTCTAGTAAATTAAATGATCTTAGACTTAATGGTATGACTTTGGAAGTTGATAACTCACTAATTTAATACCTCTATTTGATGTTCAAATTACATTTAAGTGCTTTGAAAATAAATAATCATCATCACTTAAAATTTAACTTCTTTCAAAATAACTAAGATATCTACCAAAACCTTAAGGGCTTAGTAGTGACCTAGGCTAAATCAAATTTGATTAAATGAGGATTAGAAACATGAACATATCTAAAATTAAACACCTTTGGAATGCTAAAAGCCCAAATTAAAGTTGTATGAGTGCCTTGATAGCATTAACTTGCCCCTTTTAAGGGTCTTCACCCACATAACTTACAAATTAAATCACAAATGATAATTACCCTACTCTTAGGGATAATTGAAACATCAATGTTCACTGAGCATTAAAGGTATTTAGATGATAGATTATTAAGCAACATAATAAGTTTAAATGAGCTCAAGACTTTTCACTAGGTAGTGAGAGGGAAGCATGGACCTTCTTCTTCTTCTAGACCTGTTGGATACCTCGGAGGTCTACTAAACTAAAATGTTTTGCTTAACAAAAATTATCCTTAATCAAAACCATAGGGACCCACCAAGATATAACCTAGGGTTAGGTAGGTCCCTAAAACCTTACTTTTCCGCTTTACATAAAATGTTCTAACATGCATTTTGAGTTTCAGGTGGTGGAACGAGAAGACTCGTCAGGTACGCTTTTACAGTTTACAGCGCCGTCTTTCTTGTACTTTCATACTGTACTTTTATGCTTACTTACCTGCATGTATGAACAAAATTTAAACTTGCATGCTAAATAATAATATCACCCTACATGAAAACTAAAAATGTCAGGATAGTCACAAAACCAAAACCAAAATAAAAATTAAAATCAAACAAGATAAAATTCACCGCCACAACATTCAAAATACAAAACAACTCAAAATTTAATCACAAACATCACACAAAATCACAACTACAACTAAATTAAGATGTCGGTATCGGATGATCGGGAATCCCTCCGAGGAGGTAACCTACGGTTGCTAACGAGACTTCCCACGATTTAAATGAAATTATGGAACTCATTAAGTTGAGTTTCGTAAATTTATTTGGACTAAGTGAATCCAACAGAAAATAGTGGTGTCGGAACGAGGGAACAGTAGGATCCTAACCGGTGTCACTCTAATCAACTTTAATATGCCCCATAAAATTTAAAGAACTTCAACCATAGGGTTGTCCGATTTGACATCGTAACTTTACACCCTAGAAAAATTAAACTCGTCACGGCAAGGAGCATGGAGCTAGCATAGTGGGCAGCACGACCATCTTCAACCGCAAAACTTTTCTTCCCCAGCTAAAACATTTCGTCCTTAGAATTAAATAACCAAGCCATAGGATTGCGAGGTTGTCTGCTTATGCAACATAAATCCTGAACTTCTCTTTAAGCCTTTGTACAACCATATTATGCAAAATAAGCCCTAACTCGTCTTAGGATTCCGAGGTTGTTGTTTGTCACGACCTAAATCCTCACATACAAATGTTAGCCCTAATTAAATAAAATTGGAATGATGAAACACCTAAATATTTCTCCACAAAATTGAAGCCAAACAATAGAATAGATTGGGAAGTCACTGAGGTTCTCCTCGAGATCAATGACATCCCCTAATCCTTCCTCCTTTGGATTCCAAAAACAAAATGCTCCAAACTTGAGCCAATCCCATTTCACACCTCTCTGTCCGATCTCGTTGAACTGTCCTATACTTTTGAAATCCTTGAAGATAATATTTTCTAATTTTTATCGAGAGTTTTCTTAGGCGGCTTTCGTCATTTAAGATATAATTAACTATAGAGGCTTGCCCTTATAGGAAACTTTTCCAAACCGAGCTTAATATAAACCCTATTTAATTCTTCATATTAAATAAGGGAAATTTTCGGCAAAAAAAATGGTTTCGCAGACCAAATGGACGTCATACGTTTCTTAGTTTATTTTATTGAGCCTCACCCTTAAGTCTTATGTTTATCTTTCGGGATAGATACAGGGTTTGAGTTATAAGGCTCTTTCATTTAAACTATGAAAAATATGGGGTCAGTTTGATTTCAAATTTTTCTAAACTTAAATCTTAAAATGTACTTCCGAAGCGGGCGACGGGATTTCAATTTCAGTGACCGACATCCCCGATACTTAAAATGTTACTTGTCTTCAAGTGACACTTCAATCTTTAAAAACTAAATAAGTATGATATGTATATGAGTTTCTTTAGGATTTATTAAAATTTAGATTTATAAATATGGTAGTCCAATTTAGAAAAAAATATTCAGTAAATGAGACCAACTTTAAGTTCAGAAATTTTTAATTTTAAGAAGATGAAAATATGAGTTCTTATCTAATTCAAAAATATCGTAGATTTTCCAAATTTAGAATTTAGTCCTTTTATTATCTCCACTTAAAAATTTTTATTAAGAATAATTTTACTTACTATATTATATCTTTAAGTGTAAGATTATCTCAAGTCCTATACTTAAAAGATCAAATGTGGAATCAATTTTTGATTAGGCACTAATCCTCAAGTTTCTCCTCCCTTACTTTTTTTTTTCCTTTTCTTTTTCATTTCTTTTTTCTTTTTCTCTTTTTATTTTTTTTTTCTTTTTCTCTTTATCTTTTCTTTTCTTTTCCTTTTTCAGATAAGGATTACTATATCTGGATAAGCCTTTAATTATTTTGAATTCCACTTTTTCTTTCCTAAAGCAAAGTCCAGATATAATTCTTTTACTTATAAATATAATAATAGTTTTGAAAATTATTTTTAATAAAAGAAATTTAAGTAATAAAAATAAAAGTCTAAATTTTCTAAATTTTTCAAAAATATAATTTTTCTTACTAAAGATAGTTACACTATATTTAACATTTTCTACACTAAAAATGATTTAACTGAAAGTTTTTCTTCATTACTCAGAATTTTAACTAAATTCTCTTACTCATTTCTAAAATCAAATTTNATATATTCAGTAAATGAGACCAACTTAAAGTTTAGAAATTTTTAATGTTAAGAAAGATGAAAATATGAGTTCTTATCTAATTCGGAAATATTGTAGATTTTCTAAATTTAGAATTTATTCTTTTTATTATCTCCACTTAAAAAAGTTTATTAAGAATAAGTTTACTTACTAAATTATATCCTTAAGCTTAAGAGTTTCTCAAGTCTTATACTTTAAAAAGATCAAACGTGGAACCAATTTTTGANTTAAATTTAGAATTTAGTCTTTTTTATATCTCCACTTAAAAAATTTATTAAGAATAAATTTACTTAATAAATTATATTTTTAAGCTTAAGAGTTTCTCAAGTCTTATACTTTAAATAGATCAAACGTGGAACCAATTTTTGATTAGGCACTAATCCTCAAGCTTCTCCTCCCTTAGTATTTTTCTTTTTATTTTCTTTTTCTTTTTCTCTTTTTCTTTTATTTTTCTTTTTATATTTTTCTTTTCTTTTTCTTTTTCTTTTTCAGGCAAGGATTACTATATCCGGATAGACCTGTAATGGTTTTNATTTTTCTTTTTCTTTTCTTTTTCTTTTTCTCTTTTTCTTTTTCTTTTATTTTTCTTTTTCTATTTTTCTTTTCTTTTTCTTTTTCTTTTTCAGGCAAGGATTACTATATCCGGATAGACCTGTAATGGTTTTGAATTCCACTTCTCCTTTCCAAAAGCAAAGTCTTGATATAAATCATTTACTTAGAAGTATAATAATAGTTTTGAAAATTATTTTTAATAAAAGAAATTTAAGTATTTACATTAAAACTCTAAATTTTCTAAATTTCTCAAAAATACAATTTTTCTTATTAAAGATAGTTACAGTATATTTAACATTTTCTACACTAAAAAAAAATTTTAACTGAAAATTTTTCTTCATTACTCAGAATCTTAACTAAATTCTCTTGCTCATTTCTAAAATAAAATTTTACTTCCCTAATNTAAATTTAAGTATTTACAATAAAACTTTAAATTTTCTAAAGTTTTCAAAAATACAATTTTTCTTATTAAAGATAGTTACAGTATATTTAACATTTTCTGCACTAAAAAAAATTTTAACTGAAAGTTTTTCTTCATTACTCAGAATCTTAACTAAATTCTCTTGCTCATTTCTAAAATAAAATTTTACTTCCCTAATATAACTTCATGTATGTGATCATTTTTCTTTTCAAATCAAATTCATTTGTAGCACATTTGAGAACAAATAAAATTCAAGTTTTGAAAANATTTTATTTTCCTAATATAACTTCATATATATGATCATTTTTCTTTTCAAATCAAATTCACTTGTAGCGTATTTGAGAACAAATAAAATTCAAGTTTTGAAAATATTTTTCATTCCCCTTCAAACTTAAATTTTTAACAGGATTAAACAATTTAGCAACAAATATAAATAAGCAGGAATGAAAATTGAAATAACATGCTTACAGGAATTTTTATATCCTAATTATACAAGTATAAAACTAAAAACAGGAGTTAAATTTAATTTTCGATTAATTTTCTATCATTTTCAATTCAAATCAAAATGTAAAGATTCAATAGACTTCTAAGTATTGGGTACAAACTTAAAAAAAAACTAACACACTAACTTTGATTTCCAGTCTCAACATAAAAACAAACACACTAACATGATCAAAGAAAAATACAAGGTAGCAGTTTTCTGAGTTTAAAATTTTAAAACTGAAGTTGGCAAGATTTTCAACTTTTCAAAAGACAGAAATAAGTTCAATTCTAACTAACTAACACAATAATCAACACACAACAACAATTACNTTTAATTTTCTATCATTTTCAATTCAATTCAAAATGTAGAGATTCCATAGACTTCTAAGTAGTGGGTAAAAACATAAAAATAAACTAACACGCTAACTTTGATTTCCAGTCTCAACATAAAAACAAACACACTAACATGATCAAAGAAAAATACACAGTAGCAGTTTTCTGAGTTTAAAATTTTAAAACTAAAGTTAGCAAGATTATACTTTTTAAAAGACATAGAAATAAATTCAATTCTAACTAACTAACACAATAAGCAACACAAAAAAACAATT
Source organism: Phalaenopsis hybrid cultivar (assembly GCA_002079205.1). Lineage (NCBI taxonomy): Eukaryota > Viridiplantae > Streptophyta > Magnoliopsida > Asparagales > Orchidaceae > Phalaenopsis > Phalaenopsis hybrid cultivar. The sequence goes on from JXCR01053229.1 coordinate 341,606, forward strand.
ACTACTCTAGAATTGTAAAACAAACTACTAATAAAACACAACATCACAACATAATTAAACAAAATAACAGTCTCATACATCACAAAATCTAAACTAATACACAACCATACATGTCTCAAGTCCAAAACCTAAAAACACATCACATCACATGTCTCATGTCAAAACATGAAAATAAACAACACATCACAAGTCTCAAGTCCAAAATACATAGTCTAACACATATTATAAACATAAAAAATAAACCAGTCCTCCTCTTCAACATCTTTAGAATCACCACTATTCTATACATTTGTAGACTCATAATCAGGGTATCTAGGATACGGAAGAAATTGCACTCTTGGGATACCCCTCATGAGGTTTTCCAGATATGAATGAAATTTCTCTTCATAATCACTNGCAAACTTCTAACAAAACACAACCTCACAACACAATTAAACAAAATAACAGTCTCGTACATCACAAAATCTAAACTAATATACAAACATACATGTCTCAAGTTCAAAGAATAAAAACACATCACATCACATGTCTCAAGTCCAACATGAAAATAAATAACACATCACAAGCCTCAAGTCCAAAACACATAGTCTAACACATATTACAAACATAAAAATAAATCAGTCCTCCTCTTCATCATCTTCAGAATCTCCACTATTCCAGAAATTTGTAGACTCATAATCAGGGTTTCTAGGATATGGAGGAAATTGCACTCATGGGCTACCCCTAATGAGGTTTTCTAGAGATGAATGAAATTTCTCTTCATAATCATTTTTTCTTCTATTATACCCATCAAAATGATCTGCAAAGCTTTCTAAATTTCTCACCTTATCGGTGGTATAGTTGATATTGTCCATCCTCATCTGTAATAGTTGACTTTGAGTTTCTGTGGACTCACCTCTAGAAGTAGATGGTCTAGATGTAGAAGCAGCAGAGGTAGAATCAACAGACATTGCCATTCCATAGCTTCTTGAAAATCCTCCTCTCCAGACAAAAATAGAATGCTCTGAATATGACTTCACATTTACACTAGTAATTGGATTTAAAGGCAGAAATACTTCCTTCCAGTTATCATATCTCACTCCAGCCTACTCACATAAAGAAAAGATCAAAGAAGCAAATCTCAGACTCGCGGTAGTAGTGGCAGTGGTAGAACTGATGATAGTCTAATAAATTAAAGCTCTAATGTTGATGAGCTTTCCTTCCTGGATACAATAATTCAACCTTGCTCTCTCTGGCAACTTCACTGAGATGATTTGTAGGTAATAGACGGGCATAAATAAAATAGTGTAATGCCTATGAAGGTGCACTTAACTTTGACGTGGTAAAGTTGACTCTCCTCTCATTTGTGATCTTCCAGAGTCCTCTTCCAACAGTCTAATAGGAAATAATCCCATCTAGCTCCATCTCATTCGGACTATAGTTCACATAAAAACACAGTCTCAGGTGGTAAATGGTAAAACATATTGATTACCTCTGGCCAAAAATTTATCAATTTTCCTCAAACCATAACTCGATCCTCTTCAGCTTCAGGGAGGTTTGCATAAAACTCCCGAACTACAGAAATAACTGCCACAACAGAAAAACAACAAAATCGTTCCCACTGTTGACGAACGATCAAATCATTCACAGATCCACCTGGATTTTTGAAACAACGCTCCTAGATAAGCTTTCGTGATTGCAGAGCTTAACTGTACCTATCTTGAGCCTTCAAACTCACAAATTTGCTCGAATAAAAATGGCCCTTTCCTTTGCTCCTCTTCATTCTTGGTGTCATCCAACAAATTCTCATAAAATTCCATAATAACTTCAAAAATCAAGTCTAAACTACTAAACTAAACTTCCAAAAGCTCAAACTACACTTCATATGCAATTTCCATATATTTTTTCTCATTTTTCACCATGAATAGTGATTTTTGGATTTCTCTAAACGTACTCAAAATATATGTTAAAAATCCAAAATTTTTACATAGAAGTGAAGCTCTTACCTTAAGAAATCCGAATCTAGCAAATTTGGCTCAATTCCATCAAGAAATCTCAAATTAATGTCTTGCTTTAGCTCTCCAAATCACCAACTTAAGAGGAAGAAGATGATAGCAAGGGTGATAATGGCAATTTAAGGGTTTGATTTTCACTTTTAACCGTTCGCGAACCAATTTCTGTGAACCGGCAATTAAGCTCGGGTAAGTGGCGCTCAGGCGGCTACCTTTTGGGTTACATCACGCTTAAGCGCGAGAATGTGGCGCTTAAGCGCTAGTGCACAATTTTTTAAATTTTTAAATTTAAGTAAAATGCACTATTAGCCTAAGTATAACGCCCCTAAATGGTCTCATATCACTTAAGTGAATATTTTCATCACATATAACTCTCCTCTCTCTCAAAATTCTCTTATATAACACAATTCAATTTAAGACAAAAATAACACTAATTTTCATAAAAATAAACATATACATTCATTCACAAACTAGTACAAGTACATATAATACTTAATTCTCACTCCAAATAGTCTCGGATAAGAAAATCTTATAATAACAAACACTTAACAAACTTAAATAATTAATATATTAAAGTTATAAACACTAAAAATTAACACTAACACGTAAACACAATGACTCCAAACAAATAAACTCAAACATAGAACTTAATTCCACTCTTCATTTGATGGGACAAACTATGGACTTTCATTAGTCTCTTATGGGGCAATGAAAATATAAATTTGACAAAACGGACGGTGGTGATGAGCTCTAATACTATCTTCTTCAATCCATTTCTGTTTAAGATACATCTCCTTATCCGTTTCCTCTATATAACTAGTATGACTAAATTGCATTTTCAATTTCCATCCAACATGCTCAAGAGTGCATGAATCTCAATTACTTTGGTCTCCAATAAAGCCATGATAGTCTCAATTTTGTTGATCTTTTCTGATATTCCTTCGATACTAACGTCTAAAAAATTGTTATACATCTCTTGTGCACTTTGACAAATAAATTTCTTCCTCATGGTCTCTTCATTCTTCTTCAAATCCATCTCCCATGAAGACAACTTATCAAAATTTCTCTCTTTCTTAGACTTTAAGGCTGAAAATGATCTAGGGTGAAATTCCTTCACTAAACCCTTCTATTTGTAGGCCTAAGTCCCTTTAGCAACTCTTAGACACATCTTAGAATTGTCTTGGCACATTTTTACAAACCAATTGGCGATCAAACCTTCTAGAATCTTAATTTAGCACATGTTTTTGAACTGTCACGTTTAAGCGTCGAATATTGGCGCTTAAGCGCCAGTGCTCAATTTTGCACCAGTCAACTTAACATCCAAATTATCTTTCTAGGATGTCTAGATCACTAAATAAAATCTTAAAATCATTACTAACATGAAACAGTCTCAAAAATACTACCCCAAACTTTCTTAATCACACAGAGCAAAACACACTGATAACTATGGGTTGCCTTCCACAAAGTGCTTGGTTTAACATCATCAGCCCGACGTAACCAGTGCTTATTCTGGTTGACCCAACATAATTCGATTGTTAAATTTATGTTGATCACCTATAAAATAAGGTTTTAGTCTATGATCGTTCACTTTAAACTCTTTATCAGTTTTAGTATCCTTAATATCCACAGCTCCATAAGGATATACTTTCATCACAACAAATGGGCCCATTCACCTGGACCTACGTTTTCCTGTCAATAATCTTAACCTTGCATTATATAACAAAACCTGTTGCCCAGACTGAAAATTTTTAGTAAAAATCTTTTGATCATGCCACATCTTCATCTTTTCTTTATAAATCTTAGCACTCTCATAAGATTCATTCCTTATCTCTTCAAACTCATTTAATTGCAATAATATTTTTTCACCAGCATCTTTCAAATTATAATTAAACTCTTTAATTGTCCAATATGCTTTATGCTCAAGTTCAATTGGTAAGTGACAAGCTTTCCCAAATTTTAGCCTATATAGAGACATTTCTATAGGAGTTTTGTATGCAATCCTATAAGCCCACAAAGCATAGTCAAGTTTGAATGACCAATCCATTTTAGTTAGATTTATAGATTTTTCATAATTATTTTAATTTCTCAATTGGATAATTCAACCAAGCCACTTGTCTGAGGATGATAAGCAATAACAATTCTATGATTTATATGATATTTCTTTAATAATTTCTCCATTATGGTATTTCTGAAATGACTTCCTCCATCAGTTATGATAACTCTCGGCATCCCAAATCTATAAAATATGTTCATTTTCAAAAAATTTGCAACACTTTTAGCATCACATCGATGTAAAGCAACAACTTCTATCCATTTGGATACATAGTCCACTACTAACAATATATAAAAATTCCCGAAAGATGGTATAAATGGTCCCATGAAATGTAATCCCCAAACACCAAATATTTCGACTTCTAACATGTAATTGAGGGGCATCTCATTTCTTCTAAAAATATTACATACTCATTGAAATCTATCACAAGTTTTGATATAAGCATTAATATCTCTAAAGATAGTACGCCAATAAAATCCAGATTATAAAATTTGGTATGTTGTTTTATCGACACCAAAATGTCTCCCAAAACCAGAATTACGACAATTTTTAATAATTTCATAATTCTCTTTTAAAGGTACACATCTTCAAATAATAAGATCCTTTCCTTGTTTATATAAAAATAGGACATCCCAAAAATAAGTCTTAACTTTAGAAATAAATTTTCTCTTCTGTTGGTATGTCATTACATAGGGTATAATTTCACTAACAAGAAAGTTTAAAAAGTCAGCATACCACGGAACACACCACTCATTAATTTTGAATAGTTTTTCATCTGGAAAATGTTCATTAATTTCTTTTTCAAAATAGAGTGGTTTTTCTAACTCAAGTCTGGACAAATGATCAACAATTTGATTTTTAATTCCCTTCCTATCAACTATTGTAAAATCAAATTCTTGCAAAAGAAGAATCTATCTTATAATTCTAGGTTTAGCATCCTTATTTTTCATTAGGTACTTAATAGCAGAATGATCTATATGCAATACACAACGATTTTCAATTAAATATGATCTATATTTATCAAAGGCATATACTATTGCTAATAACTCTTTTTCAGTTGTTGTAAAATTAAATTGAGTTTGATTTAGAGTGCATAGTAGATTAACTTGAAAATTTTATCATATCTTTGTCTTAAAACAGTTGCAATAACATAATCACTAGCATCACACATCAATTTAAAAGGTTTTCCCCAATCTGGTGAAACTGTAATTGGTGTAGTGACTAATTTTTCTTTTAATAACTCAAATGCTTTAAGGCCTTCTTCATCAAAGTTGAAAATTGCATCTTTCTCTAATAAATGGCATAAAGGCTTAGCAATTTTTTAAAAGTCTTTAATATATCGCCTGTAGAATCCAACATGTTCTAAAAACCTCCTAATTTCCCTTACATTTGTCGGATAAAGTAAATTAGCAATCACTTGAATTTTAGCACGATTTACTTCCATACCATTTACTGATATTTTATGTCCTAATACAATTCATACAATTCATCCTGCTACCATGAGTTGGCATTTTTCTCAATTAAAGACTAAATTTGTTTCTTCACTTCGATTAAGAACTTTTGATAAATGTTCTAAACATGAGTCAAATGAAGTTCCAAACACTGAAAAATCATCCATAAATACTTCAATTCCTTTATCAATTAAATCACAAAAAATTGTCATCATACATATTTGAAATGTAGCAGGGGCATTACATAAACCAAAGGGCATTCTTCTAAAAGCAAATTTACCATAAGAACTGGTAAAAGTTATTTTCTCTTGCTCCTCAGGAGTTTTTCGTATTTGGTGATAATCAGTATATCTATCTAGAAAATAAAAGTATTTAGCCCAGCTAGTCTATCCAGCATTTAATCTAGAAAAGGTAATGAAAAATGATCTTTCCTAGTAGCAAGATTTAATTTTCAATAATCAATGTATATTCGCCACCCTGCAACTTGTCTAGATGGTATTAATTTATTATGTTCGTTAACAGTCACAGTTACTCCTCCTTTCTCAGGAACACAATGAATTGGACTAACCCACGCACTATCTGAAATAGGGTAAATAATTCCAGCATCTAACCACTTTAAGATTTCTTTCTTAACAAATTATTTCATAACAAGATTCAATCTCCTTTAAAGATTAGCCCTGGATTTGCGGTTCTCTTCCATATGAATTCTATGCATACAAATTGAAGGACTGATTCCTCTAATATCACCTATTGTCCATCCAAAAGCTTTATTAAAATTTTTCAAAATTTTCATCAATCTTTCCTCTTCTTCCAACGTTAATTTTGAGGAAATTATAACTAATAAAGTAGAGGAATCTCCTAAAAAGGCATATTTTAAATGATCAGGAGGAAACTTCAACTTAAGTTCTAGAGGTTTTTCTATTAATGGACTTAATGATTTATCTTTTTCTATCGTATCAAAAATTTTAAAACTTTCTCGAACATAATTTGAATCTTCCTTAAAAAGATCTTCACATTGATCTAATTTCTCTTTTTTCTCATGTTCCAAATCTTTTTCTTCACGTTTTTCTTCATAAGTAGTTTTGAAATGACATTCACTCAGATATCTTATAACATCCATTCTATAATATTTACCTTTTGCAGGATACTTCATTGATCTTGGAATGTTAAAAGTAACAGTTTGGTCATTGACGTGCATTGTTAATTCCCCTTTTTGCACATATATCATTGCTCTTCCTGTGGCTAGGAAAGGTCTCCCCAAGATGATAAGTATCTCCTTATCTTCCTCCATATCTAGCACAATGAAATCAACAGAAAAGATAAATTGATCTACTTTCACTAGAACATCTTCTATAACTCCTTTAGGGTACGTTATTGAACGATCTGCTAACTACAGAGTTACAGTAGTAGGGGTTATTTATCCTAATCCCAATATTTTAAATATTGATAATGGCATAAGGTTAGTACTTGCACCTAAATCACAAAAAGCTTTCCCATAAAATCTGTTTCTTATGTCACATGAAATTGTAAAGCTAACAGGATCTTTAAGCTTTTCAGGAAGTTTTTTTTGAATTATAGCACTGCACTCCTCACTAAGTGCAACAGTCTTATTATCTTTAAACTTCCTTTTCCTATTGAGAATATCCTTCATAAACTTTACATAGCTTGGCATTTGTTCTAAGGCTTCAACAAATAAATTGTAAGCTTCTTAAAAATCTCCATAAATTTTGAAAATTGCTTATCCAACTTTTGTTGACAAAGTCTCTGAGGAAATGGAGGTGGTGGTTTCTCTAAGTTAACTTGAATTGGAGAAATAGGTCTTTCAGAATCTTTTGGAGTGTCCTCTTTTGATTCTTCAATTTCTTCTCTCTCTACTTCAGGTTCTTTTTAAACCCAATCTTCCAACTCTCTTCCGCTTCTAAGTTGAATGGTCTTTACTTGCTCTTTATTCTAGTCTTTCGGATTTATTTCAGCATTACTGGGAAGTGTTCCTTCGGATCTATTACTTAATAAATTTGTGATTTAGGCAAGTTGATTCTCAATATTTCTAATTGTAGCTCCTTAACATTGTAACTGATTTCCCATTTGTAACACCACTTCTTCTATAGACAAATTCTTCTCCTTAAATTGTGAATTACTGTTGAAATCTTGAGGATAAGTAGATCTATAATTATTATTTCCTTGGTTGTTCTAGTTTCCCAATAAGTTTACTTGATTGTTCTCCCATTATTGATTATTACCACCTGAAGTATTATTCAAATTGAAGTTAGGATGGTTCTTCCAACCTAAGCTATAATAATTTGAATATGGGTTATTATGCTTGTTATCTATGGCATTCAAAGTTTCTAATGATGCTTAAGAATCTACCAATTAGCCTAATGAATTCTCTTCATTCATAGAGATTGGTTGAGAAAAATTCATTCCAAATTGGTCTATCTTCCTTAAAAGTGTAGCAACTTGATTTGCTACATAATAAATGCATCAGATTCATGAATATTGGCTACTTTCTTTGGATTTACCCGCTCATAAGGCAATTAAAAATTATTGGTAGACATTTCTTCAATTAAAGCATAAGCGTCATGAAATGGTTTTGACATCAATGAACCACCAACAGTGGCATCGATAATAGATCTAAGAGATCCTGTTAATCCATTATAAAAAGTTTGAATTATTAACCAATCTAGTATAGCATGGTGTGGAAACTTTCTTAAGAGTTCTTTAAATCATTCTCATGCTTCATAAATAGATTCTCTTTCAAACTGATTAAAAAACGTAATATCATTTCTAAGCTTCGTAGTTTTTTATGGTGGAAAATATTTAACAAGGAATTTTTGTGCTAAATCACCCCAAGTTCTGATAGCTTTTGATGGTGGAAAATATTTAGCAAGAAATTTTTGTGCTAAATCACCCCAAGTTCTGATAGGTTGGTGGAAAATATTTAGCAAGGAATTTTTGTGCTAAATCACCCCAAGTTCTGATAGATCTAGATGTTAATGAATTCAACCACATCATAGATTTATCCCTCAGTGAGAAAGGAAATAACCTAAGTCTTATAGCATCATCTGATACACTATCATATTTAAATGTAGCACACAATTCTAGAAAATTGACAAGATGTAAATTTAGATCTTCAGTTGGTGATCTCCCAAACTAATTATTTGATACCATTTGGATAATAGCAGGTTTAAGCTCAAATGAGTTAGCCACTACAATAGGTTTTTTAATACTTTAATGAAGTTCATCTACCATAGGGTTGGCATAATCTCTTAATGGTCTAAATTCTTGATGAATTTCAGCATTTTGATTATTTTGGTTTGCCATTTATGTAATTTTTTTAGATTGTTCAAATTTTTTAGTTTTTTGGTTTTTCTGATTTTCTTAATAATTTTTTCTAATTCAGAATCGTAGGACACTAGTCCTTTAGAACCTGAACTCCGCATACACAAAAATAAAATAAAATAAATCACACAACATAAAATACTATAACTTTTTAAAGTTTAAATAAAACTTTATAAAAGTAGAAATTTGCTTTTAAATCAATCTTCTTATTTAATTTCCCCTGCAACGGCGCCAAAAACTTGATCCCGAAACTGCTTATATTATAACAATAACTTTAATTATAATTTTCACTTATATTTTCTGACTTTGCAACTAAACCAAAAACTTGATCCTGAAGAAAATAAAAATTTAACTCTTTAATTTATATATTGGAATACTACGCAAGTATATGTATTGTTGTCAAGTAATATAGGACTTTTTTATTAAGACCTGAATGTCAAACCCCCATGGAAATTCTGCAATATGCACTATTGAACAGTAAACTTTCTATTCTTAAAAAAAATTGCTTAAACTATAGATAATTTAATAGTAATTAAAATTCAAATCTTTTTGTTATTTTTAATATTTTGACAAAACAGTAAAAAACTTTTAAAGATAACTTGAGTTTATGTAAGGAAAAACACTTGATATGAAAATTCCTTTCTCCTTATCATGAATCAATAATAAGTATAGGAATTCTATTGTGGAAATATGCAAATTGTGTTGTACCAAATAGGAGCAATTATATTCTTTACCCTTACTAGAGATGCTATAAAGAACATTGGCTAATTTAAAGTTTTAATAGTTCTAAGGACCAGTGATACACCTAAAATATATATTATTTTTAGACACATTTTTATACCTATTTTTGAGATATTGCACTTTAATGGAATGTATTTTTGTATTTTTCTTTCAGGTACAAGTAAAAAGGTGAAAAATGCTTAAAGGAGTGAAAAGGATCAAATTTGGAGCAAAAAGGTGCAAATTGTGTTAAAGTGTTTTGGCGCCTATGCGCCAGATTCGGCGCTTAAGCACCGGTGAAATAGAGAAGGCCGCGCCTAAGCGCCAGATGCCTCACACTTAAGCGTCAGAGGTAGTTATTTGACGGTTATCTTCATTTGGCCAAATTTCAAAGAGGTATTTGAGGCACTTACTGACTTAAGAGGGTGGTTATGACCACTAAGAATAAAAATATTATTAAAAGACTTGTGAAAGGAGTCATCCTTTTGGAGGATTCATCGAATGTGGACACAATTTGAAGTTTCCAAGGCACTTTTTGTTGATTTATAAAAGAAGAAAGTTGAAACATTTGAAGGGGTGCTTGAAAGTTCGGAAAAGAGTTAGAAGAAGAGGAGTTCTAAGGAGTTTGGAGAGATAGTTTTGGAGAGTTTTTCAAGCACCACCAAAATTTACTTTATCATTTTTGTTTTTAGTTTATTTTGAGAGTGTTGTAAAAGAGAAGAGATTCAAAAGAACTTCAAGAGTTTGGTGAAGGATTTGAGATTAAAGTGTTGTAAAAGAGAAGAGATTCAAAGGAACTTCAAGAGTTTGGTGGAGGATTTGAGATAAGTTTTTATGTTTTTTTTAAACTACTTTTGGTTTTAATTGAGACTTCTTGTTGGTTTGACAATGATGTCTACTTTTAAACTAAAATTTGTTTTTATTTTCTCCATGAATTCTGAGTAGTTTTCTTTATTTTTTTCCTTAAAATGATAAGTAATTAAAGTGTTGGATGGAAGTTGTGGAGAGTATTGATCTTAGTTGGAAGAAGTTGTGATGATTTAAATCCATGCACTTCATTTACTTCTTGATTTGTCCAATCCAATGTATTCTGAGTAGTTTTCTTTATTTTTTCCTTAAAATGATAAGTAATTAAAGTTTGGATGGAAGTTGTGGAGAGTATTGATCTTTAATGTTCTTCTTGAAATGATAAGTAATTAAGTTTTGGATGGAAGTTGTGGAGAGTATTGATCTTTAATGTTGGAAAGAAGTTGTGGTAATTAAGTTTTGGATGGAAGTTGTGGAGAGTATTGATCTTTAATGTTGGAAAAAGTTGTGAAGATTTAAATTCTTGAACTTCATTTACTTCTTGATTTGGTCTAACCAGATGTTAAAATTTGTTGTGAGAACATGTAAGAACCGGGCTGGTATTGTCTCAGCCAATAATTGAAAAAAATCACATGAGGTTGTATGAATGAGAATGTAATTCATAAGATTTATTGTAAATAAATAGGGAAATAATCATTGAAGGGTGTAGAGCTAGAGGACTTTAAAGTGACAGGTTAAAGCCCCCAACTTGGTTTATTATTTTAGGTTTTGATAAGAGAATGTTAGCCCCCAGGTGGAGGGAATCGAGGTAACTCTAGAGTGAGAGCTAGTATCTTCCCTGTAATGACAAGTTAAAGCCCCCAACTTGGTTTATTGTTTTAGGTTCTGATATGAGATGTTAGCCCCAAGGTGGAGGGAATCAAGGGAACACTAGAGTGAGAGCTGGTATCTTCCCTACCTAGCCGGTCTTCAAAACTAATCAAACTTTAAATTAGTCAATGTTCTTTATAGCATCTCTAGTAAGGGCAAATAATATAATTATTTCTATTTGGCACAACACAATTCGCATACTTCCACAACAGAATTCCTATACTTATTACTGATTCATGATAAGGAGAAAGATATTTTCAAAATTTAGTGCTTTTCTTTTACATAAACTCAAGTTATCTTTTTAAATTTTTATTGTTCTGTCAAAATATCAAAAATACCAAAAATATTTGAATTTTAATACTATAAAAATATTTTTAGTTTAAGTAATTTTTTTTTTAAAATATAAAGTTTGTTGTTCAATAGTTCATATTGCATATTTTCTTGTGGATTTGATATTGAGGTTTTAATCAAAAAGTCTTATATTACTTGATAATGATATGTATACTTGCATAGTATCCTAATATAAATATAAATTAAAGAGATAAATTCTTATTTTTGTCAGGATCAAGTTTTGGACTCTGTTGGAAAGTAAGGAAACATAAGTGAAAAATATCATCAAAGACATTGTTATACCGTTGCATATAAGCAGTTTCGGGATCAACTCTAGAGTTCCCTCAATGCCCTCCACCTTGGGGCTAACTTCTTGTATCAGAACCTAAAATAATTAACCAAGTTTGGGGCTTTAATCTGTCACTTTAAAGTTCTCTAACTCTACTCCCATGAAAGATTATTTCCCTATTTATTTGCACTAATTCATATGAATTACATTCTCATTCATACAACCTCATGTGATTCTTTCCAATTGTTGACTGAAACAATACCATCTCAGTTCTTACATGTTCTCACTAAAAATTTTAACCTCTAGATAGGCCAAATCAAGAAGCAATTGAAGTACATGGATTTAAATCATCACAACATCTTCCAACATTAAAGATCAATACTCTCCACAACTTCCATCCAACACTTTAATTACTTATCAATTTCAAGAAGAAAGATAAAGAAAACTACTCAGAATCCATGGAGAAAAAAAAAACACACTTTAGTTTAAAAGTAGAAAAATAAAGAAAACTACTCAGAATACATTGAGAAAATAAAACCACACTTTAGTTTAAAAGTAGAAATCATTGCCAAACCACTAAGAAGTCTCTTTAAAGATCAATACTCTCCACAACTTCCATCCAACACTTAATTACTTATCATTTTAAGAAGATTAAAGAAAGCTACTCAGAATTCATGGAGAAAACAAAACCACACTTTAGTTTAAAAGTAGAAATCATTTTCAAACCAATAAGAAATCTCAATTAAAACCATAAGTAGTTCAAAACAGAAGATAAAAATTTATCTCAGATCCTCCACCAAACCTTTGAAGTTTCTTTGAATCTCTTCTCTTTTACAACGCTCTAAAGTCTCAAAAAAAAACTAAATACAAGAAGGATAAAAGTAAATTTTGTTTGGTGCTTGAATCTCTCCACAAGATTCTCCACAAACTTCTCAAGACTCAACACTCTCTCCCTCTTTAAGCACCCATCTCAAATGTCTCAACTTCCTTCTTTTATAAATCTCCCAAAGGTGCCTTGAAAATTCTTCAAAATGTGTCCAAACTTGATGTATTCTCCAAGAAATGACTCCTTTCACAAGTCTTTTAATAATATTTTTGTTCCTAGTGGTCATAACCACCATGTTTAGCCAATAGGTGCCTCAAATGTCTCTTCAAAATTCAGCCAAATGAAGAAAACCGTCAAATAACTACCTCTGGCGCTTAAGCACGGGGCCTCTAGAGCTTAGGCTCGACCTTCTCTATTTCCCCGGTGCTTAGGCGCCAAAACACTTTTGCACAAATTTCACATTTTTGCTCCAAATTGGATCCTTTTTCACTCCTTTTAGCATTTTCTCAACATTTTACTTGTACCTGAAAGAAAAACACACAAATACCTTCCATTAAAGCGCAATATCTCCAAAATAGGTATAAAAATACGTCTAAAAATACTATATATTTTAGGTGTATCAGTAGTCTTCTTTATCCTTCTCCTTAATTTGAAATATGATTTTGTGAAGAATTGATTTTGTTTTATATAGTTTTAAATCTTAATAATTTGTGATGATTTGAACTCTAATTTTCATTTACTTTTCGATCTAGCCAACTGAATTGTTAAAATGTGTTGAGAAATATATGTTCCAAAAGGGCTATGATTTTTACAACATAGTGAGAATAACATTTGATTTCATGGGAGAGGATGTCATCCATGGATTTGAGTGCAAATAAATAGGGAAATATACTTTGTTGGATGCAGAGTTGGAGATTTAAAGGTGGCAGATTAAAATATCCAATTTGGTCCAGTTGATTAGAAACTGATGCGAGATTGTTAGCCCTCATGTGAGGGAGTAGTGGGAACTTTAGAGTGGCAGCCAGTATTTTCCCAGACTAACCATGGAATTAGGGACCAAACTCTAGATTAGTCAATGTTCTTTATGCCCTTGGAAGAGGATAAAGAGTAGGATTGTTCATATTTGGCACAAAACAATTCATAAATGTATTTTCAAATAATTTTAATTTCCTCATAATCCATATGCTCATTGTAAAGGGGAAGGATGTTTTCTTAAATTTGAACTCTTCATCACAAAAACTTTGTTTAGTTTTCGTAATTTAACTTTTGAAATTTTAGCAATTAGTATTATTAACTTTGTCTTTTTAGTACAATTTATTTAAAATTCACTCTATGACTTTATATTCAAATTTAGCACTTCAATTTTGTAGTTTAAAATTGTAGTTTAGATTATAATCTTAAAAATTTACTAATAGGCATTTCCAACTTCCCAGTGGGATTGATATCTAGGACTCCATTAGAGCCATTTATTACTTGAGCGATATGTATACTTGCGTTATTTTTAAGGGATTTGATAGTTTAAAGATTTTTAAAGAAAAAATCAAACTATTTTCATAGAAGTTATTTTTTTTTGGATTAATTTGCATATTTAATATTATTTTTGTCATGTGTATTTTGTAATATTGAAAAATATTTACAAAATTAACACACTAAATCCACTCCGCATCAAGTTTTTGGCGTCGTCTTTGTCGGGGAAGTAACGAAAAGTAATAGTAAGTTACTTTATAATTTGAATTATTTTTATTTTAAAATATTAAAAAAAGTGTTTGTAGTTTAGTTTGAATATTTTCATATTTTAGTGTGTTTATTTATTTTAATTACTTATTGTGTTTGTTTATGCACAGTGTCAGATCTGAAGATTTAGTGCCTTACGATTTTGAGTTAGAAAGAATTATAAGAAAAATTTGTAAACAACAAAAAGAGATAGATCATATTAACACAATGGCTTGCAATTTGAATATGCTGGAAATGAAAATTAACATCATCAGAGATCTTTAAGAGAATATGTAATTCTACAACAGATGAAATTCATTTGAGTACACAAAACCCTGCTGTAGCTGCCAATTCATTTGAGCTTAAACCTGCCATTATGAAAATAGTACAAAACAATCAGTTTGAGGGAACACCAACTGAAGATCCTAATTAACACCTTGAAAGCATTCTAAAATTGTGTGCTACTTTTACATATGATGGAGTGTGGAATGATGCCGTCAAACTTAGACTTTTCTATTTTCATTATGGGATAAAGCTAAGATGTGGTTAAACTCATTAGCACATGGAACTATCAGAATTTGGGGAGACTTATCAAAAAAAATTTTTATCTAAATATTTCTCACATTCAAAAACTGCTAAGCTTAGAAACGATATTACATCTTTTTTTTAGTTTGAAGGAGAATTAATTTTTGAAGCCTAGGAAAGATTTAAAAATCTCCTCAGGAAGTGTCAACACCATGTGTTGCCAGATTTATTAATAATTCAAACTTTTTATAATGGCTTGGTTGGATCTCTTAGATTGATAATTGACGTTGCTGCTGGTGGATCATTAATGTCAAAACCATTCGATGAAATATATTTTTTTAATTGAAGAGATGACTACTAATAATTTTTAATGGCCCTCTGAAAGGGTAAATCCAAAAAGATAGCTATTATTCATGATTTTGATGCAATATCTATGTTAGTTGCCTAAATAGCTGCTATATCAAAGAAGATAGATCAATATGGAATGAATTATTCTCAGACATCACCTGTGCTTAAGGAAAACTCATTGGGACAAATGATATAATCTCAATCTTTTTATGAGACCTTAAATATAGTAAATAATAGTTCTACTAATCCTTATGCCAATTATTACAATTTTGGTTGGAAGAATCATCCAAATTTTATTTGAAGTAACAATAACTCTAATGTTGCAAATCCGTAATGGGGAAACAACACTGTGAACCCATTGAGAAACTCCAACAATCCAAGAAATCTAACTTATAAACCTTATTACCCTCTAGGTTTTAATAATTTGTAGAGAAAGGAGAAAAGGTTGTCAACGAAATAATTGATATTGCAAATGGGAAATTAATTACAAAGTTAAGAAGCTGTAATTAGAAACATGAAAAATCAATTGGGATGTATTGCTACAGCGCTTAGCAATAGACATCTAGGAACATTGCTTAATAATGTTGAAGTAAATCCTAAAGATCAGAACAAAGAGCAAATTAAGGTTATCCAACTGAGAAGTGGAAAAGAATTTCAAAACAAAATTCAAAAGGAAGTGGAAGTTGAAGTTGAAAAAGATGAGGTAGAAAATGAAAAAACTGGTGAAGATTCTCATTTTGAGTCAGAATGTCCTGTTAAACCAATGAAAATCACTGTAGAAAGAACACCGTCTCCATTTCCTCAAAGATTGAAGCAGAAAAATTGAGATAACCAATTTTTAAATTTTTTGAAAATATTGAGGAAATTAATGATAAACATTCCATTTGTTGAAGCCTTGGAACAAATGCCAAGTTATGTGAATTTCATGAAAGATGTACTTAATAAAAAGTTTGTAGATAATGAAACTGTTGCACTCAGTGAAGCATGTAGCTCTATAATTCAAAAAAATCTTCCTAAAAAACTCAAAGATCCTAGAAGTTTTACTACTCATTTTGCTATTGGCGAAATATTTTTTGGAAAAGCTTTATGTGATTTAGGAGCCAGTATTAATCTTATGCCTTTATCAATTTTCAGAATGTTGGGTTTAGGAGATATTTTACCTACAACTGTAACTCTTCAGTTAGCTTATCGTTCTATTGCCTATCCTAGAGGAGTTATAGAAGATGTTTCGGTAAAAGTAGATAAATTTATCTTTATTGTGGATTTTATTGTATTAGATATGGAGAAAGATAAAGAAATTCCTATCATTTTAGGAAGACCATTCCTTGCCACTGGAAGAGCTTTGATAGATGTGTAGAAAGGAGAACTAACTATGAGAGTTATTGATCAAGAGGTTACATTTAATATTGTATAATCAATGAGATACCCTGCAAAAGAGCAAGAAATTGAATGCTTCAGAATGGATATTAACGAATATTTAAGACATGAATATTTCAAGAAGACATTCAAAAAATAATTTGAAAAGAAATATTTGGAATATCAAGATGAAGATAAAATTCAAAATCAATCTATGAAAGTGAGTAAAGAAGATTTGGATTATGTTCAGGAAAAAAATTGAATTTTTAGACCCTACAGAAAGTAAAAAGAATTTGATTTCATCTCTTGAGAAACCACCTGAACTAGAATTGAAAACACTTCTTACACATTTGAAGTATGTATTTTTAGGAGATTTATCTACATTACCCCTTATAGTAGTCTCAGAATTAATTGATACACAAGAAAAATAGCTGTTGGAAACATTGAGAAGATATAAAAAGACTTTTGGTTGGACATTACCTAATATTAAATGAATTAGTCATTCAATTTGTGTGCATTGAATTTTATTGGAAGATCAACATGAACCAAGAGCTGATCCTCAAAGAAGATTGAATCCTATGATAAAAGAAGTTATTAAGAAAGAGATTTTAAAATGGTTAGATGCTGGAATAATATATCCTATTTCAGACAGTGCTTGGGTTAGTCCAATTCACTGTGTTTCAAAGAAAGGAGGTGTGACTGTAGTGACAAAAGAGAATAATGAATTAATACCAATAAGACAAGTCATTGGATGATGGATCTGCATAGATTATAGAAAATTAAAGTTTGCCACCAAAAATGATCATATATATTGGAGCTAAATGTGATGTCCATACTAACCATTCAACTATTAAATATTTAATGCAAAAGAAGGATGCAAAACCAAGATTAATTAGATGGGTACTTCTAATGGAAGAGTTTGATTTTGTATTAATCGATCGAAAAGGGACTGATAATCAAATTGTTGATCATCTCTCTAGGCTAGAACAGGAAGAAATTCTTTATTTGTAAAAAGAAATTAATGAAACTTTTCCAAATGAACAACTTTGTATTGTAAAATAATGGGAAATACTGTGGTATGTTGATATTGTAAATTATATTGTTAGTGGTACTTGACCATATGGATTAACAAAGAAACAGGAAGAGAAATTCATTCATGATGCAAAATCTTAGTTTTGGGATGACCCATATTTGTATAAATAATGCAAAGATTTTGTAATGAGATGATTTGTGTCTTACAAAGAAATTCAGGAAATTATCCAAAAATGTCATAAAGAATTGTTCATAAAGAAATTCAGGAAATTTGGAGGTCATTTTGGGAATGAAAGAATTGTTCATAAAATTTTGCAATCTGGATTTTATTGGTCTACTTTATTTAAAGATGTTAATATATATATATATATATATATATATATATATATAAAAACATGTGATCGGTGTCAGAGAGCAGGTAATATTTCAAAAAGAAATGAAATTCCTCTAAATTTTAATTTGGGAATTGAAATTTTTGATGCATGAAAATTGAATTTTATGGGGTCATTTTTACCTTCATTTGAAATTGTTTATATATTGATTGCAGTGGATTATGATTCAAAATGGATATAAGCAATCGCTTTACATTAATGTTATTCTCAAAGTGTTTTAAAATTTTTAATTAAAAATGTTTTCACAAGATATGGAATGCCGAGAGTAATCATTACCAATAGAGGATCTCATTTTAGAAATGCAAAAATTACGAGATTGGTGAAAAAATATAATATAATGCATAAAATTTTAACTTCTTATCATCCCCAGATTAGTGGTTTGACATAAGTATCTAATCATGAAATTAAAAGAATTTTGGAAAAAAGTGAAAATCCTAATAAAATGAATTGGTCTGCTAGATTAGATACAATATTATGGGCATACAGGACGTCTTATAAGATACCTATATGAATGTCCCCGTATAGATTAATTTTTGGGAAGACTTGTTACTTACCAGTAGAATTGAAGTATAAATCTTATTCGACAATTAAGGAGTTCAACTTCAATTTGAAAGAAGATGGTGAGAAATGATTCTGCAATTGAATGAGCTTGAAGAAATTAGGAATGAATCTTACGATAATGCTCAAATGTATAAGGAAAGAATGAAAGAATGGCATGATCGGAAGATAATAAAAAAAGAATTTGAGACTGGACATGAAGTTTTATTAGACAATACAAGATTGAAATTATTTCCTGAAAAACTGAAGTCTAGGTGGAAATGGCCATTTAAAATTGTCAAAGTATATCCTTATGAAGCTGTTAATATTGAAGATTCTAAGACTGGAAGGATATTTAAAGAGAATGGGCACAGATTGAAACCATATTTTGATGGTCAAAGACCAGTGTTTAAAGAGACTATAATGTTGGGTAACCTAGAAAAAAGATTGGAAATGTCAGGCTGACGACATTAAACAAAGAGCTTTGTAGGAGGCATAGTTTTCGTAGTCCATTCTATTTTTATATTTTACTTATATTAATATACTTGTGCTTCTATTAATTCTGTGTATTTAAAATTTGACATTGATAAAAAATTAAAAAACATCTTTATTTACCTAATTGCATAAAAAATTGAGGATTTATTGAATCGAATCAAAATGACAAAATTTTTAGAACTGGTGCATGATGCACCAGATTGGCGCATGATGTTCCATATTCTAGAGACCTGGCACATGATGCGCCAGAATCGATGCATGAAGTGTCGCGATGACAAAAATGACTTTTACACCAGTTGGGTATCTATTCTTAGGATATCAAATTGGAAATCAATAAAAAGTAAGTGGACCTGACCCGTGGAATCATTACTCTATAAGCTACTATGATATTGAAATTCGATATAGATTCAATTGTAGAAGTGGATTTTTTTCTTTCCTTAGACCACAAAAGGTAATAGAATTGATAGATAAATTCATAGACCTAGGTGGGATAGGAGAATTTCAAAAGAGAATTGAGATGATGATAGAGATCATACTGAGAAACAGAAGAATTCCGTACGGTTACAACTCTTATTTGAACGAAGTGCAAAAAATGCGATCTTTTTTGTCTGATAAAAAAAACGAAGACCTTAATGGAGTTGGTAAAGATCAAATCTATTTATCAAAGTGCTTCTCTGATTGCTTAAGACATCTCTTTTCAACTGAGGAACAATCAAATCTCATTTCGTTCCATTTTTAGTCAAATAGTTCAGGATATTCCATTAAGAATGCCTCAAGGGGTTGAGGGGATACGTATTTGTTGTTCAGGTCGATCAGGAGGTACGGAAATAGCTAGAACTGAATGCGGAAAGTATGGAAAAAACGTTTTAAATTGCAATTTTTGGCAGTTTTTGGTGGGTTCTTCTCTTTAAAACTCCCAAAAACTAATTCCAAAGTCAATTGTAAGGAGGAAAACGAGGGAAGAGTCACAACCTTTCAATCCAACGACGTCCCACTCTAAAAATTCTACTCTATTTAGAATTTTCAACTGGAGAAAGTTTGTCAGTTTCAATGCACAGAAGTTACATGATCGCATTCTTGTGAAGAAGAGGTTAATCAAAAAAAGGGGGTTTGTGAATTGAGGATTCAACGCACCGAATACTCGAGTAGAAGTGATTATTGCGAAGAGACGCTGGGAAGTGCTTTGTTACACTACTACCGCTGTAATTGTCCCTGTGGTGAAAGAGTTTCATGTAAGTCTTCATAGAATTAACCATGGAATTGTCGATGTACAAGACAGATTTGTGCAATTCACTCCTTCAAGAATTTACGAGACGTTTACGATTGAAAATGTGTCTATTTGTCACTATGTGAATATTACCCCTACAAGAGGTAATATGAATGAACTCTATCGATACCTTACAGATGAAGATACAAATTGGGAGACTGGAGATGATGGAAATGTAGGTTTTTCTTCATCATTACTAAATCCTGCTTCAAAGGCGTGACATTTCTTTATTGCATCGAAATTACTTCCCACTATGAAAATCAGTAAGGTAATTAAGGAGAGCGCTTTTCTAAACTATTGTATTCAAACTGGAAAACCTGTTAATATTGGAGCAATAATTGTGAAATCAGTTTTGGGTTTGATTGTTAATGGATCTACAACTAGGTTGGGAATTCCATCCATTATTTTCCTACTATGCAGTCAATCGCAAGTACCTTATGAGGGTTAGGAGAAAGTGCTTCATCCTTGGAAGCCGATGAATCCAAAAGTCTATTGCAACTATATTGGGATGGGAGATGAGAATGATATGAATGTGCATATGGATCGGGCATCCCAGAATTCATCACCTATTCAGCGTTACTTTAGTTCTAATGTACTTTTGAAGAGGATTAAGTAGATATAAAAAGAGGTATAGAACCTTATGCATGCAATTGGGAACGTTTCTGAAATGTTAGATCATCTAGATTGGAGACTAAAGGAACATTTTGAACATACTGGTAGTATTGAAGATGGTTTGTTACATATGTTTAAGAAACATGCTTGGATTTGGGAAGATTCAACTAATGAATCTCCTTATCGACCCTTCTATAACTTTTACGTATACTACAAATCGATGGGAGATATCCAGGAGGAAGAGAACGAAGAAGATGTTTGAAATTAATCTACGCACGGAATATTTTATTTAGTACTACTTGTTTGTGTTAATATGTTATGTTGTATTGCATTTACTTTTACTATTAAACTCTATTCATGTTTGTGTTTAGTATTTTGATGTTTAGATTTCAGTGTTAAGATGTTTCATTTGCTATGGACACTGAATCAAATGTTTGTTGGCTTAAAAAATGTTAGTTTGTAATAATGCATATTTTATATATAAAAGTGAGTTCTATTTTTTTTGTGAAAGTTTGGTGTTAGAGTAATGTTTAAATTATGATTATAAATGTTCATTTGAGTTAAATAGATGAGGACATATAACGGTACTCAGCAGATTTCCACAGAAAAAAAGATCTAGAAAATTATGGCGTTGGCTCAAGATACACCAAATTGGCGCATGAAGTGCCAATTTACAGAAAGACGACACATGATGCGCCAGATTTGGCGCTAGATGAGCTAAAATCCCAAAAATGCCAGATTGCTTAAAAAACCACAGAATCACATAGTAAACTCCATTTTTAGTACCTTGGTTGTCTCCTACCTCTAAATCGTGACCTAAGGATTCACATTATGCGCGGATAATCTAGAAATTTTTTATTTTCACCATGGATTTTCCTTACATTATAGAAGATCCAAGATTTGATGTTTTTGATGGAAAAGCTTGAAGAAAACTCATGGTGAAAAGTTTCTTACTAAATAATCTTACTTGGAGAGTTAGGAATTTTATTTTCTGATTTATTCGGATTTTATTTGGATTTTCATAGAAATTCAAATGGATCCACAAGTAAAGAGAGGAAAGCCGATAGAAGATTTTGACGCAAGGAGATTTATTAATTTCAAAGCCCAACATTGTTATAACACTTCAATGGAATAAAAAAAGTTGATCCAAGAACAGACAATTGCTAACCCGGGTGGCGATATCGAGA
The DNA here is from genome assembly GCA_002079205.1 of Phalaenopsis hybrid cultivar. Classification (NCBI taxonomy): domain Eukaryota; kingdom Viridiplantae; phylum Streptophyta; class Magnoliopsida; order Asparagales; family Orchidaceae; genus Phalaenopsis; species Phalaenopsis hybrid cultivar. The sequence goes on from JXCR01053229.1 coordinate 363,746, forward strand.
GGTTGATTGTCGCCAGAAATTGGGAAAGGTTTTGCTACTTTACTGCAGTAGCTACTGTACCAATGATTCGAGAGTTTTATGCCAACTTGAGTTTTACCACTGACGATCACATCCTTGTGGGAGGTAAGCAAGTTGAACTTTCTAAGGAATGTATCAATGCTTTTTATGGGCTGAGAAATGTATTCCATTGCAAATACGCTGCATTCGTGATGACTGATTCATCACTGGATGATGTGATCGCCTTTCTGACTTATGAAAGAGGAGAACGGAAGATTAAAAATAATAAGAAAGTTAACTTCTCTGCTTCCATGATGACTATTCAGTCAAAGGTATGGCACCACTTCATCTCTGTTAAATTACTGCCAACAAATCATCTCGCCGATGTAACAAACGATAGAGCTGTGCTAAACTTCTGCATTCAAATAAATGAAGGGAGTGAATTTTGGAGCTCTCATTATTCATCGGGCTCAGATTATAGCTAATAGTGCTACAACCAATCGATTGGGTTACCCTGCCCTGATTTTCACTTTATGTGACCAGTTAGGAGTAGAGTCCCATAGAAATGTGGAAAGGCTGCGACCACGAAATCTTATTGGGAAGCATACGGTTCAAAGAGTGGAATCAATTGTTGTGCCTAGGAGTTGAGGTATTGATAAACCCTCTACATCAACTGCAGAGTCTCTACATCTCGCGTTATTTCACTTGAAAATATTATGGAGCAGCTTGTGATTCAACAAATTGATATAGTTAATATGCTAAATCAGATTAGAGAAATTGGAGCAAGAAATGTTTATAATGATGAGTATAAGCAGAGGAGAGTTCAACATGATATAGCTTTTAAGGAAGCTATGGTTAGATATCTTAGGGGTCAACACAAAGTGGAATTTCCAACTTGCCCCAGCTTCACTCCTTATGCTCCTATTCATGATTAAGAAGAAGAAGATGATGGTGAGGAAGACGATGATGACTGATATTCTTAGGAGTCTAATTTAGTTTTTTTCTTTGTTTGTATGTCTGTTATTTTTTTGATTTTTTTTTTGTTATTTGATGTCATTTGAAACAATTGTGATAAAAACTTTCAATATGTGTTGTTGGCCTAAATTGTAATAGTAACTGTAGATTTTTACTTTTCCTGCATTTTTAGTACTTTTAGTTTATGTTTCTATTTCTAATTTTCAACAAATCCCTTAGAATATATTATGTTTGATTTAATGCTTTAAAGCTTATATGTATTTTTAAAGTTAGCACCTGTAGAATAACAAAGACCTGTTTCATATTCAGACATTAAACAAAGTGCTTTATGGGAGGCATAGTTTTAGTAGTCCATTCTATTTTTATATTTTACTTATATTAATATACTTGCTCTTCTATTAATTCTGTGTATTTAAAATTTGACATTGATAAAATATTTAAAACATCTTTATTTACCTAATTGCATAGAAAAAATTGAGGATTTATTGAATCAAAATCGAAATGACAAATTTTTTGGAACTGGTGCATGATGCACTTGATTGGGGCATGATGTGCCATATTCTAGAGACCTGGCACATGATGCGCCAGAATCGGTGCATGAAGTGTTGCGATGACGAAAATGACTTAAAATGTTTCAAATGGCAATTTTGGCGATTTCTTCTCCTTAAAACTCTCAAAAACTAACTCCAAAGTCAATTTTAAGGAGGAAAACGAGGGAAGAGTCACTAATTTTCAATTCCAATGGCATCCCACTCTAAAAATTCTACTCTATTTAAAATTTTCAACTAAGAAAGTTTGTTAATTTCGATGTGTAAAAGTTACATGATTGTGTTCTTCTGAAGAAGAGGCTAATCAAAGAAAGGGGGTTTGTGAATTGAGGATTCAACGCACCGAATACTCGAGTAGAAGTGATTTTTGCGCAGAGACGCTGAGAAGTACTTTGTTACACTACTACCGCTGTAATTGTCCCTGTGGTGAAAGAGTTTCATGCAAATCTTCATGGAATTAGCCATGGAATAGTCGATGTGCGAGACAGATTTGTGCAATTCACTCCTTCAAGAATTTATAAGATGTTTATGATTGAAAATGTGTATTGGTCACTATATGAATATTACCCCTACGAGAGGTAATATGAATGAACTATATCGATTCCTTATAGATGAATATGCAAATTGGGAGGCCAGAGACGATGGAAATGTAAGCTTTTCTTCATCATATTAAATCATGCTTCAAAGGCGTGACATTTCTTTATTGCATCGAAATTACTTCCCACTATGAAAATCAGTAAGCTAATTAAGGAGAGTGTTATTCTAAACTACTATATTCAAACTAGAAAACCTGATGATATTGGAGAAAAAATTGTGAAATCAATTTTAGGTTTGATTGTCAACAGATCTGCAACTAGGTTGGGAAATCCATCCACTATCTTCCTACTATGCAGTCAATCGCAAGTACCTTATGAGGGTTGGGAGAAAGTACTTCATCATTGGAAGCCTATGAATCCAAAATTCTATTGCAACTATATTGGGATGGGAGATGAGAATGATATGAATGTGTTGATGGATCAGGCATCCTAGAATTCACCACCTATTCAACCTTACTTTAGTTCTAATGTACTTTTGAAGAGGATTAAGTAGATATAAAAAGAGGTATAGAACCTTTTGCATGCAATTGGGAATGTTTCTGAAATGTTAAATCATCTAAATTTGAGACTAAAGGAACATTTTGAACATACTGGTCGTATTGAAGATGGTTTGGTATGTATGTTCAAGAAACATGCTTGGATTTGGGAAGATTCAACAGATGCATTTCCTTATCTACCCTTCTACAACTTTTACGTATACTACCAATCGATGGGAGATATCCAGGATGACGAGAGTGAAGAAGATGTTTGAAATTAATCTACGCAAGGAATATTTTACTTAGTACTACTTGTTTGTGTTAATGTGTTATGTTGGATTGCATTTAATTTTACTATTAAACTCTATTTATGTTTGTGTTTAGTATTTTGATGTTTAGATTTCAGTGTTAAGATGTTTTGTTTGCTTTGGACACTGAATTAAATGTTTGTTGGCTTGAAAAATGTTAGTTTGTAATAGCGCAGATTTTATATATAAAAGTGAGTTCTATTTTGTTTGTGAAAGTTTAGTGTTAGAGTAATGTTTAAATTATGATTATAAATGTTCATTTGAGTTAAATAGAGGAGGACGTATAACAGTACTCAACAGATTTCCACAGAAAACAAGTTCTTGAAAATTTTAGCGTTGGCGCAAGGTACACCAAATTGGCGCATGAAGCGCCAGTTTACAAAAAGGTGACAGATGATGCGCCAGATTTGGCACTAGATGCGCTAAAATCCCAAAAATGCTAGATTGCTTAAAAAACCACAAAATCGCATAATAAACTCCATTTTTAGTTCCTTGGTTGTCTCCTACCTCTAAACCGTGACCTAGAGCTTCACATTATGCGTGTGAGAGAAGATTTTGGAGGTCAAAAATCTTAGATTTCATCTTCTCTTGATAAGAGCTTCACTTTAATCTAGAAATTTTTTATTTTCACCATGGATTTTTCCTACATTATAGAAGATCCCATATTTGATGTTTTTGATGGAAAAGCTTGAAGAAAACTCATGGTGAAAACTTTCTTACCAAATAATCTTACTTGGAGAGTAAGGATTTTGATTTTCTGATTTATTTGGATTTTATTTGGATTTTCATAGAAATTCAAATGGATCCACAAGTAAAGAGAGGAAAGCTGATAGAAGATTTTGACGCAAGGAGATTTGTTAATTTCAAAGCACAACATTGTTATAACACTTCAATGGAATCAAAAAAGTTGATCCAAGAACGGGCATTTGCTAACCAAGGTGGCAATATCGAGAGGTTGATTATCGCTAGAAATTGGGAAAGGTTTTAATATTTCATTGCAGTAGCTATTGTACCAATGATTCGAGAGTTTTATGCCAACTTGAGGTTTACCACTGACGATCACATCCTTGTGAGAGGTAAGCAAGTTGAACTTTCTAAGGAATGGATCAATGTTTTTTATGGGCTGAGTAATGTATTCCATTGCAAATACGCTGCATTCGTGATGATTGATTCATCACTGAATGAAGTGATTGCTTTTCTGACTGATGAAAGAGGAGAACGGAAGATTAAAAATAATAAGAAAGTTAACTTTTCTCCTTCCATGATGACTATTCAGTCAAAGGTATGGCACCACTTCATCTATGTTAAATTACTGCCAACAAATCATCTCGCTGATGTAACAAAGGATAGAGTTGTGCTAAACTTCTGCATTCAGAAAATGAAGGGAGTGAATGTTGGTGTTCTCATTATTCATCAGGCTCAGATTATAGCTAATAGTGCTACAACCAATGGATTGGGTTACCCTGCCCTAATTTTCACTTTATGTGACCAATTAGGAGTAGAGTCCCATAGAAATGAGGAAAGGCTACAGCCACAAAATCTTATTGGGAAGCATACGGTTCAAAGAGTATAATCATTTGTTGAGTCTAGGAGTTGAGGTATTGATAAACCCTCTACATCAACTGCAGGGGCCTCTACATCTCGCGCTATTTCACTTAAAAATATTATGGAGCAGCTTATGATTTAACAAATGGATATAGTTAATTTGCTGAATTAGATTGGAGAAATTGGAGCAAGAAATGCTTATAATGATGATTATAAGCAGAGGAGAGTTCAACATGATATAGCTTTTGAGGAAGCTATGGTTAGATATCTTAGTGGTGAACACAAAGTGGAACTTCCAACTTGCCCCAGTTTCACTCCTTATGCTCCTATTCATGATGAAGAAGAGGAAGATGATGATGCGGAAGACGATGATGACTGATATTCTTAGGAGTCTAGTTTAGTTTGTTTTGTTTGTTTGTCTGTTATTTTTTTTATTATGTTTGTTATTTGATGTCATTTGAAACAATTCTAATAAAATCTTTCATTTTGTGTTGTTGGCCTAAATTATAATAGTAATTGTAGATTTTTACTTTTCCTGCATTTTTAGTATTTTTAGTTTATGTTTCTACTTTTAATTTTCAACAAATCCTTTAGAATATATTATGTTTGATTTAATGCTTTAAAGCCTGTATGTATTTTTAATGTTAGTACCTGCAGAATAACAAAGACCTGTTTCATACTCAGAAATCCTCTATAGGTTAGTTTTTATTTTTATGCATTTACTATTTTTTTTTTCACCTACTACATTTTGTACTAAAACATTTTTAAATCACTTAAAAACTTAAGTTTGTGGGAAAGAAATTTTTTTAAAAAAAAGAAGTAAACTAAATTTTATTTGTCCTCAATTAACTATAGTTTTAAAATTATTTAACATGACTTAAGATATTAAGATTTAACTTTAAATAACTATGCTTATGTTTATGAATATTATGGTAAATTTAGGTAAAAGTTTTTAATAATGAAGGTCAATTTTAAGTTAAAGAGGTTTGGTATGATAAGATAAGACTATGTTTTTTTATTTTAAGTAAAGGAAATTGTATTTTTGAAGTATTAATAATTTTAGAGATTCATCTAAGAAGAAAAGAATGAAGTTTTATGAAAAACATAAACTAATATGAAATTATAAAGTGAAGAAAGGTAAGGAATTTTGACTTTAAGAAGGGGATAGTGAAGTGCAAAATTATTAAAGGTTATCCATATATAGTAATCCTTACTTGAAAAAGAAAATGAAAAGAAAGAATTGAAAAGATCCTAAAAGAAAAAGAAAAAGTAAAAAAAGAAAAAAAGAAAAGAAAAGAAAAATGAGTGAGGAGAAGCTTGAGGAGACGTCTACTAAGAAATTGGCTTCACTTGAATCAACTTAAGGAAAATGCTTTATTACATTTTATAAACTTATATTTAAGTATTAGTAGCATTACTAGCAAAGCTTTCATGAAGTTTTTTTCATATGAATGTTCTAAGTATCCTTAATATGACAAATTGCAGTTATTCTTGAAATGAATAAAGATTCAGAAATCATAAATTTGATTACTAAGAACTCGTAGACTTGGTACAAGATGCGCCATTTTGTACCAAGAGATTCAGTTATTCTTTAAGATGCATCATTTTAAAGAGAACTAGCTCCAGATGCACCAGAACTGGCACAAGATGCGCCAAAACCCAGAACAATGCAAAATTAAGCAAGCTGGCACCAGATACACCAAAATTGGCTCAAGATGAACCAGCGATGAATTTTTGCTTATTAAGGTGGTTCAGAACGAATTTTGTGTGAATTTTCAAAATGACACTAGTTCTAAACACCCCTTGGAGTGATTCAATGCATATAGACACTTTGGAAGGTTCTTTTATGAAGGGATATATCTCTTGGATCAATGGACATGTCTTTTAAATTCAAAACAGTTGACTTTTTAATAGAATTTTGAAAGAAATTTTGAATTCTTTTTTAAGGGAGGCAGTCTTTAATAAAAGAGAAGGAATTCTAGGAAATAAAAAGAGAGGGTGTGTCACGTGTAAAGGAGGCGAAAGAGAGAAAGAGAGAGTGAGAGAAAGTCAAGGACTTGAAGATTTTCTTCAAGGATTGTAAGAGGAGAGGGAAGGTGAGAGGTTTTTTCTTCATTATACTTCTAAGAGAGAATTGAGAGTGCTTAGAAGGAGAGAAAGGCTTGAAGAGAACTTCTAGGGATTTGTTAGGGAAGGATTGTGAGGTAAGTTATCATTTATTTCTTTTGTTTTGTAAACTTATTTTTAGTAATGAAATTTGTGTTTTGTTGTATCCTTCTCATGAATTCTGAGTAGTCTTATTTATCCTTCTCCCTACTTTGAGATATGGTTTTGTGAAGAATTAATTTTGTTTTATATAATTTTAAATGTCAATAATTTGTGATGATTTGAACTATGATCTTCATTTACTTTTCGATTTGACCAATTGAATTGTTAAAATGCGTTAAGAAATATATGTTCCGAAAGGGCTATGATTTTTACAGCATAGTGAGAATCACATTTGATTTCATGGGAGAGGATATCATCCAAGAAGTTGAGTGCAAATAAATAGGGAAATATACTTTGTTAGAAGGAGAATTGGAGATTTTAAGGTGACAGACTAAAACACCCAATTTGGTCCAGTTGATTGGAAACTGATGTGAGATTGTTAGCCCTCAGGTGAGGGAATAGTGGGAGCTCTAGAGTGGCAGTCGATATCCCCCAGGCTAACCATAGAAGTAGGGACCCAACTCTGGATTAGTCAATGTTCTTTATGCACTTGGAAGAGGGTAAAGAATATGATTGCTCCTATTTGACAAAAAATAATTTATATATGTATTTTCAAAAAATTTTAATTTCTTCACAATCCATATACTCATTGTAAAGGGAAGGAATGTTTTCTTAAATTTGAACTCTTCATCACAAAAACTTTGTTTAGTTTTCGTAATTTTACTTTTGAAAGTTTAACAATTAGTTTAATTAACTTTGTCTTTCTATTGCATTTTATTTAGCATTCACTCTATTACTTTATATTCAAATTTAGCACGGTCACTTTTGTAGTTTAAAATAGTAGTTTAGATTATAATGTTAAAAATTTACTAATAGGCATTTCCAACTTTCCCGTGGGATCAAATATCTAGGACTCCATTAGAGCACTTTATTACTTGAGTGATATGTATACTTGCGTTATTTTTAGGGGATTTGACATTTTAAAGATTTAAAAAAAAAAGATAAAACTATTTTCATAAAAGTTATTTTTTGTTGCGATTAATTTGCATATTTAATATTATTTCTGCCGTGTCTATTTTGTAATGTTAAAAAATATTTGCAAAATTAACACTCTAAATCCACCCAGCATCATCGCTTCATCACTAACTCTCATAGTTAGTTCTCCTTTTTGCTCATCTATAAATGCTCTTCCAGTGACAAGAAATCGTCTTCCTAAAATGATAGGAATTTCTTTATCTTCCTCCATATCTAATACAATAAAATTCACAATAAAGATAAATTTATCAACTTTTACAAAAATATCTTCTATAGCTCCTTTAGGATAGGTAATTAAACTATCAACAAATTGAAGAGTTATAGTTGTAGGTGAAATATCTCCTAAACCCAACATTCTAAAAATTGATAAAGGCATAAGATTAATACTGGCTCCTAAATCACATAAAGCTCTTCTAAAAAATCTTTCGGCAATAGCACAAGGAATAGTAAAACTTCCAGGATCTTTAATTTTTTTAGAAAGTTTTTTCTGAATTATAGCGCTACACTCTTCACTAAGTGCAACAGTCTCATTATCTACAAGCTTCATTTTCTTTCTAAGTATATCCTTCAATAACTTCACATAGCTTGACATTTGTTCCAAGCCTTCAACAAATAAAATGTTTATCTTCAATTTCCTCAATTTTTTTTAAAATTTTGAAAATTAGTTATCTCTGATTTTCTGCTTCAATCTTTTGAGCAAATGGATGTGGTGGTTTTTCTATAGTGATTTTCACTAGTTTAATAGGACATTTTGTCTCAAAATGAAAATCTCCACCAGATTTTCATTTTTCAGCTCATCATTTTCAACTTCAACTTCCACTTCTTTCTGAACTCTGGTTTTCAATTATTTTCCACTTCATAGTTGAATAACCTTAATTTGCTCTTTGCTCTGATCTTTGGGATTTACTTCAACATTACTAGGAAATAGTTCTGGAGGTCTATTGTTAAGTGCAGTAGCAATACATCCTAATTGATTTTCTATGTTTCTAATTGCAGTTCCTTGAATTTGTAACTGGCTTCCCATTTGCAATATCAATTTGTCCATTAACAACCTTTTCTCCTTACTCTGCAAATTATTAAAACCTGGAGGGTAATAAGGTTTATAAGTTAGATTCCCTTGAATGTTGGAGTTTCCCAATGGGTTTGCAGCATTATTTTGCCATTGTGGATTTACAGCATTATAGATATTGTTACTCCAACTAAAATTTGGAAGATTCTTCTAATCAGGATTATAATGGCATAAGAATTGTTAGAGTGATTATTTATTGCATTTAAGGTCTCATAAGAAGATTAAGGGTCTGTTTGGGGCAGCTACAGCTTATCCAGCTTCTGCTGATAAGCAGCTTATCCTGATAATCTGATGATGAGTAGCTGATCCGGATAAGCTGTCTGGCTGTTTGGTTGGCGCTTATGGAAAACAGTTGATTGTGAAAAATTGACCCTTTTGCCCCTGTTCTGAATAAGCAGTTTAGCTGTTTGGTTAGTGCGTTTTGTAAAGAGCTTATTTGGAATTTTTTTTTTCATTAAATATATAATCTGTGCAGCAGAATCTATTCTTTTCTAAACAAGTTAATGATAACTGTTCAGACAAGAAAATACTAAAAAGTTGATTTATATTCATATAACTAAAACATATCTGATCACATCAAACGAATATGTTACACATACAAAAGTCAAAACGCATATGTACATACTACTATAAAGTATAATAAGAGCCCATAAAGAAAAAAAAATAACGTGTTAAAATGATAAGTAGAAATATGATAATGTTGACTTTATAATGTAGCAGCATATCACGACCCATGCCACCTGCATCTGACACTCCAAAACCCTGAGCAAACCTGTCCGACTGCGATATTCTAGAAACGGAAGAACTCGAACCACATGTGGCGTTCTCCTGTTGTGGCACTATTGAACTCCTAGCAGTTGTGTCCAATTGGGAGCACGTAAAAATAGTTCCACTGTCGGCCTACCTGAAGAATTTGCAGTCGTCCCGTCCTTGTCCCCACCGCGGGCACCTGTAGAATTGTCGTCCGTAACTATGTGTCTGTTGTGATGTGAAAAGCAATGATGGTAGCCCCCATTGACACATCATTTGCCCCAACTTCCCTGAAAATCTCGAGCTCATTGTCCTGCAATTATGTTAAAAAGCGTTAATCAGTCAAAAATTTGAGGGAATAAAAAAAAAATAAGTTTTTGATTTGGAAGTCTACTCAACATTTTCACTAATGCTTGAATTGAGCTTGAGCTGAGCTTGAATAAGTTTTTGATTTGGAAGTCTGCTCAGCATTTTCTTCTTCTTACATTCTTGTCTGGCCTCAAAAAAAAAA
>JXCR01053229.1:388498-401888 GCA_002079205.1 Phalaenopsis hybrid cultivar
ATTAGTTTCCAATCAATTGAACCAAATTGGGGACTTTAATCTGTCATCTTAAAATCTCCAATTCCGCATCCAACAAATTATATTTTTCTATTTATTTGCACTCAACCCCATGAATGACATCCTCTCCCATGAAATCAAATGTGATTCTTTTCATGTTGTAGAAATCATAGTCCTTTTGGAACATATGTTTCTCAACACATTTTACCATTTCAATTGGTCAGATCAAAAAGTAAATGAAGAACGAAGTTCAAATCATCACAAATTATTGACATTTAAAACCACATAAAATAAAATCAATTCTTCACATAACCATATCTCAAAGTAGGGAGAAGGATAAAGAAGTTTACTCAGAATTCATGAGAAGGATACGACAAAACACAGATTTCATATATAAAAACAAGTTTGCAAAACAAAGAAATAAAATAACACAACTTATCTCACAATCCTTCCCAAGCAAATCCCTAGAAGCTCTCCTTAAGCATTTTCTCTCTTTAGAAGAACTCTCAATTATCTCTTAGAAGTGTAATGAAGAAGAAATCTCTCATCTTCCCTCTCCTCTTACAATCCTTGAAGTCTCCAAGCCCTTGACTTTCTCTCTCTATCTCACGCTAATTTCTCTCTTCAGCCCCTCTATCACGCACCACGCACCACTTCAAGCTCCAGACTTCCCTCTCTTTTATTAGAGTTTGCCCTCTCCAAAATGAATTCAAAATTCCCTCCAAAACTGTCCAAAAGTCAATCCTTTTGAATTCAAAAACATGTCTATTGATCGAAGAGACATGTCCCTTCATTAAAGACCTTTCAAAGTATCTAGATGCATGGAATCCCTCCATGGGGCGTTTAGAACAAGTGTCCCTTTCAACATTCGCGTAAAATTCGTCTTGAACCACCGCAATCCACAAAAAGTCATCTCTGGCACTTCAGGGGCTTCAGACGCCAACTAGTTTAAGACCGCGCTCTTATGAGTTTTGGCGCTTCAGGCGCCAAATCTGGCGCTTCTGGCGCCAGCTCTCTATCAAATGGCACTTCAAGAGCCAGTTCTAGCGCTTCAGGCGCCAACTCTCTGTAAGGTGGCACTTCAGGTGCCAGAATCCCAAATTTTGTTGTTTTAGCTCTAAATTTTGTCATTTTTACTACTTGTACTCTAAATGCCTAAAATTGATATACCTGCAATAAAAACATGAAAATACCATTTTTTTAAATGCAATATCACCATAAATAAACATAAAATGTATATTTAACCCCACTGAACATACAATCCAACTTCTCCAAGTTCAACTCAATGCCACAAAGTTTGAATTTCTTGGTGGTCAGCATTTGCCTGCAACATACAAACAAGTTTATTACTTAAAACAACTTAGTGGGATAAAAAATGAAAACAAGTCTTAAGTTGATAGGTTATTACATCCAATCTCTCAGTCCACCATACCTCCGAAGCATCAATAGTATGTTTGATTGGATCTCAACCCAAGCCCGTGGATCGCCATTTTAGTTCCTTCCATAATTTCCAATTCTTTTTCAACTGATCTCACTTAATCTTAAATTGCAATATATCATACTCCATTCCTGTCATTTCCTTAAACTTCTTCATAATATTATGCTACCCTTCTTTGTTAAAGTAGGTGGTGGATCTATTTCCTAGCTCGACCTCCTTAAGATAGAGGGAGCAAAAATATTATTGCGACTTCTTTATCCCACATGGCTAATGAACCAATTTCTTTGGCCTCAACCATTGAAAGGGAAAACATTAATAATCACAAACCCCCATCAACACACCCACAACCATCTCCCCTACACAGCCACAACCCAACACACCCCTACACATCTTCACAACACACACACAACCCACACCGCCACCAACACACACCAACACACACCCATAGCCACCACCTCCACCACCAGCCACTCCAACAAACACCTAACCACCTCCTCTGCATACCCACAACCCACTAATAGCCACCACCCCTACACACCCACAACACACACCTCCACCACCAACAGACACCCACAGTCACACAACCACAACCACCACCTCCACCACCAGCCACCTCAACAATCACACACCCACAGCCACCACCTCCACCAACAGCCACCCTAACACCCACAACCACCACCCCTACACACCCATAACCACCTCCCCTACACACCTCCCACCGAACACACACCCACCACCACAACTACACACCCACAGTCACACAACCACAACCACCACCTCCACCACCAGCCACTCCNACACACACCTCCACACCCAACACACACCCATACACACCCACCACCACAACTACACACCCACAGTCACACAACCACAACCACCACCTCCACCACCAGCCACTCCAACACACACCCAACCACCACACCCACACCCACCTCCCCTACACACCGACAGCCCACTAACAACCACCTCTCCTACACACCACAACTAACAACCTGGATGATATACATGAAGTCTCAAAGAATGGCTGAGCTGATCCAACCATCCATATCCCAGAAAAAATACTCATGTATGACAGGTCTACCTCATAACAATCATCATAACTACCATCGTACTCAACACACTTCTCTCATCAAATTTGATTAATTCAACATTTGATAAAATCTAAGGATTCCTCATCATGCGACATGAACAAGAAATCATCTCTAAATCAGGTAATCAAATGCCCCGATGTTGCTTACAGGCTCATTCGAACTCAAAAAAAAAAATCTTTCCTTAGCTCAAGCAATTTAGTTTAGAGTTCAATGAAAGAACCATGAGCAATGAATGTGCCAAGTACACTAAGGCACCCAAAACAATGCTATTGAACAAATCAAGCACCCTATTTCATCCATTCTTCAAATTATCAGTAAAACATCAAACCANACCCACACCCACACCCACCTCCCCTACACACCGACAGCCCACTAACAACCACCTTCCCAACACACCACAACTAACAACCTGGATGATATACATGAAGTCTCAAAGAATGGCTGAGCTGATCCAACCATCTATATCACAGAAAAAATACTCATGTATGACAGGACTGCCTCATAACAATCATCATAACTACCATCGTACTCAGCACACTTCTCTCATCAAATTTGATTAATTCGACATTTGGTAAAATCTAAGGATTCCTCATCATGCGGCATGAACAAGAAATCATCTCTAAATCAGGTAATCAAATGCCCTGATGTTGCTTACAGGCTCATTTGAACTCACAAAAAAAAAAAAAAAATCTTTCCTTAGCCTCAAGCAATTTAGTTTAGAGTTCAATGAAAGAACCATGAGCAATGAATGTGACAAGTACACTAAGGCACCCGAAACAATGCTATTGAACAAATCAAGCACCCTATTTCATCCATTCTTCAAATTATCAGTAAAACATCAAACCAACCTCAAAAACCCCATCAATAGAAAAAGCCAAAAAAATGCATAGAGAAAGTCATTCCATCAAAACTTACCACATGATTAACTACAAAAATATCTACAATGAAGCATCCTCTTCCATCCATTTGTCACATTCAAGATCAAACAAAGAAAAATAAAAACAATAGGGAATATAGATTTTAGGCAATTACAGCCAAGGCAACCGAAACAACGCTCCTAAACAAATCAAGCACCCCATTTCATCCATTTATCGAATTCTCAATAAAACATCAAAACAAACTCAGAAACCCCATCAATGGAGAAAGCCAGAAAACACATGAAGAAAGCTATTCCAACAAAAATTACTACAGAAATCTCTACAGTAATCAGAGATCAGAGGGAGTACGAAGAGGAGAAAGGGAATGTTATGCATGAAAGAGATAAAGGCACGAGAGAGAGTACCCAAGGTTTCACGAGAGCAATCGACACTAGGGCAGATGAGGCGAGAGAGGCACGAGATCAAGAGTAGCGAGATAACTATTACGCAAACAAACACGGGCCGCGGGGTTAAACCCTCGGCCACGTTTAATAGAATATCGTTACAGATTATTAGGATAAGCTCCCACGCCACACGAAACAAACGCTCCCGTACGCGTTTTTAAAATGCACCGCACCAAATAAGCTGTCCCAAACGAGCCCTTAGTGATATAGCTTTAGTTTGGGATTCCATATACACTAAAAGCACAAAAAATAACCCCTCTCAACACGCACTACTGCAAAACAGGAGATAATTCTAAGCAGTTTCCACCGAAGCTACAATATTGGTTTTATTGTATTCCATAAAACCAGCTCTTATCTGATTTTCATAAAACTCTAAGAAGTTCAACCTAAATTTTCAAAACAAGCAGGTGAATTGAGCATATCATTTCCTTACAACTTGAAATTAAAGTAACACTAGAGACACCAGCTATATTCCAAATATTGAAGAAAAATATACAGCTTATTCACGTACATGTTTTATATTTGCAACCTCGTTCACCTGGCTTACACTGCAAGCATTACATTCATTAAATTCGATGAAGTTTGAAATGGAACCAGTTGCCTTAATTTTATTTGGAATATCGATTTCATCCTCTCCCCATATTTCTGCATCTGACTCTGAATGTAGGGTGAGAAGATCATCAGAAGAATAAGGACAGGATCTGCAGAATGTGTCATCATCAGATTCTGAAACACCATCCAACGGAGGTTGAAATGATTCAGAAATTAACTGAAATGATGGAAAAATAGCGTTTCCCGTGTTTCCTTCTTGCTGACTACTAATAAATTCCAGATTCAGATTGGGAACATCTGAGTCATTCATTTGTTGAAGAGAGAATTTCATATGTTCCAGTGGCGGAGACTGATATCCTGAAGAATCAAAACTGTGACATACAAGCTTCTCTGAAAATCCATGTGCAGAATCTTCTTTGTTTCCCAATTTATGTGATGGAACCGAAGATACTGTTAGTTTGGTCCTTTCATTATCCTTGCTATTATTTTTAGTATTATGTAATTTGTCGACATTATTGCTCATCAGTTCATATAATGGGCCAATACCAATCATTGGTGATTTTCTTGGAAGGCTACTTACAAGAAATCTACGCGCAAGGCTTGAAAAGCCAACTGACATGCTGACATTTATTTGTTTTGATAAATTATTTTTGGTAAATATATCAGCTTCAGAAGAAACGATATCACCTTCTTTTCCCTGAACTCTGTCAATTTCTGAACCTGTGCCATTAAAGTATGCATTTTGAGCTTTGTCAAACTTACAAAATGAAGAAGCTTGAATGGAGCCTTTAGCACGTTGCTTGGAGAGCATAGAATCACTTTGATCATCAGATATTTTACATATAGTGACATCTCTTTGGGGGTAGGATATTAGATTCAATTTATTAGTCTCGAAAAACAATTTTTTTGAATCATTTCCACTAGCGAAAACACAGGGTTGTGAGTTTGCAGCTGATCCTCCATCATAATTATCTTCACCCATATAAGTATTTGGAGCACTAATATCTAAAGGTTTTGAAGGTTCAAGTCCCAAAAGACCTCCATTGGTCCATATATTTATTGAAGATTTTCTACAGGAGTCACCTGGAAAAACTTGAGACACTACAGCTGTGGCTGCAGTAACATCAGAAGGTAAGATCACTGGTTTAATAGTTAAATGAGCAGATACAATGCCACGGGGATCTTCAAAATCATTTCTAGGTGAAGAATCATTAATAGGACTTCTGGAGCTAGCAACATCAGAACTAATGGTTGAAAAACTTAAACTGTCCACATTATTAGAAATGATCAAACCACATGATGTTGAGGAAGCACAGGCATCTGAGGAACCGCAAGAAGCTACATGAGTTTCAGAATTGGGGCCATCAAAATTTGAAGTAGGGATCACCATTTCCATACTGATTTGATAAGTCCCTTGGCAATTTGAGTTAGTCATTGACTCTGTTTCCTGTTTATTTTGGTGTTTGGAAAGCACCTCCTTTTCTTTTGCAGTTTTTGCAGAAGTATCACCACAAGAATCCTGAGCCAAGGATTCTTCAGGTGGGATACCATCAATGATCTCAACCTGCATAGTAGGAAAGATAAACCCAGGACAAGGGCCACCGTTAAGAAATGCCAACTGTGTATCAAAATCGGAATCATCCAATTTTGAAACTGCAATTCCGTTCTCCATACTGCTTTGATATTCAGTCCCTTGACAATTTGAATCATCTGTTGACCCTGATTCCTGTTTAGTTTGGAGTCCCCAAAAGACCTTTTTTTCACTAGCAGTCTTGGCAGAAGTTTCACTGAAATAATCCTGAGACGAGGATTCTTTAGGTGGAACCTCATCAACGACCACAGCCAGTGCACAAGGAATGATAACCGCAGGAAAAGAAGCACTGTTATGAGAAACTGCATGAATTTTAGAATCCGGGCAAACCAGTTTTGTAGCAGCAATCACCTTTTCAGTACTAGATAGAGAATCTGCACCAAGACAATTTGAATCAGCTCTTGACTCTATTTCCTGTTTAGTTCGGTGTTCACAAAGTGCCTCTTTTTCACCAATAGTTTTACCAGATTTATCGCCCAGAGAATTTTGAGCCAACAAATCTTCAAGCGGAATCCCATCAAAGGCTCCAGCTTGTGGTATCACTCCAAGGAAAGAAGTGCTGTCAATCCTTTCGGAGTCATTTTTCATAGTACAATCATCAGTCATACATTCAGATACGGAATTTCTAACAGAATAAAGCAACATATTCTCAAATTCGGGAGGGCCTGATGACTGCAGATGATCAAAAATAACCTGAAGAGGGAAATTTTTCTTCAATGAAGTGTGAGCTTCGTGATCAATTCCACTATCTAAACAATCTAAACTAGGGGAGGTGACCGCCAGAGTCTGACTAATTTCACATTCCATCCCATTATAATTCAAATGAGGCAATAATATCACTTCTTGTTCATTGTCACGCTCAAAATTTGTTTGAACCTTGGAGTCCAAAGCATTAGTGGCATCCATGTGCTCATCTAACTGACTCATGAGTTCATTAATTTGGCCTCCCTCTGTAAAAGGCACTTCCACCTTTATGGTATCTGGCAAAAAATTGTTTTGGCCATGCATTTCATTATCATCCATTTCATTCAGCCAATTTGTAGTTTCAAGAGTTACAGATAACAAATCCGGATCTGGAGCCCTACAAAGAATGATGCCATCAGAAAATTTAGAACTTGAAGGCTTTATAATTTCAGCCTTTTCATTCGTTGCAGCAGAATATGTGCTGAAAACATATCTGTCACAAATTTCAGGATTACCACTTCCATATTCTTTGGATATAGAAGAAGACAAGGTAGAGATTGTTTTTACACATGCACCAAGACTATCAGTTGCATTTTCATCCCACGTCAAAGACCTGGAATTATGTTCCCCTTGAGTTCCAAGGCCATTGGTTAAATGATTCCTATTAGATGATGAACAAAAAAGTTCAGCAGCTTTGGGATTCAATCTGTCTACACGTATATCATGCCATAGCATCTGGCTAACTGTATTTACCATTTCAGGCTTTCCTTCACAACCACTGAAAGCAACTTTATTGTTATTATTGAAAACGCTATCAACTTTCTTTGTGGTTTCTACATCTGGGGCAAGCATACCATCATACATTTCCTTGGACATTAATTTAGGTGAATCCTCCACTTCGATAAAACCAGATCTTTTGTCTGAACCAGGGATTGATAATGTATCTGAAATGGACGCCTCATCAACTGAAAAGCTTAGCCGGT
This sequence comes from Phalaenopsis hybrid cultivar, assembly GCA_002079205.1. Classification (NCBI taxonomy): domain Eukaryota; kingdom Viridiplantae; phylum Streptophyta; class Magnoliopsida; order Asparagales; family Orchidaceae; genus Phalaenopsis; species Phalaenopsis hybrid cultivar. The sequence continues at coordinate 396,156 of JXCR01053229.1, forward strand.
CTGTGATTAATGACCCAAGCTGTATGCTGCTGTCAATTTGAACATTAAAAGGTTTAGTTAAAAGTAAACATACAAAACAGAAACAGTAACAAGCCAATTAAATATAACTTGACATTGAATGCAAAGAGAGATTTCCTACCTCCTACCACGCAGGGTCATATTTATAGAATGATGAGCAAATCCATGCAGTCCTCTTGCTCTTTGCTTCTACCAAAAAAATAAATTAAAAATCTAACTGTATTACAAATAGAAAAATTCCTCTTGATGTGACTGCTTTGAAGTAACTAACAATTTTCCAACACATGTAAATATACAACAAGGTGGTACAGGAAAGGGTGTATAAATATCGTTATAAACTTTTGTTGGCAGGTTTGATATGCATGAATAGAGTGAAGAACCAAATTAACACATAAAATAATCATTGGACTTTCATTTTAGTTTTGTATAAAAATTAAATAAACAAGAAATTTTAGTTGAATGAACTCAATTTTTTGTTGTAATTGTTTTCTCTTCGAAAGTTTCAATTTTCCATCCATGTATAAATTGCCGAAATACCTATAATTAAAAATTTTAAAATGGGCTCATGCAGAACCCCCCTTATGTTTGTATCAGGTTACCATGCTTTATGCAGTTGTAGCAATTGCTGCTGATTAGGGGGTTGTGTTTCATGTGTATTGCAATTGGCGCCTACCTCCTCCAGCCATTTTCCATCTGTTCATGGTATGTTTACTATAGCTGATCCGGCTGGCTCTTTCTAAACCAGATAATCCCCTGTAGAAGACATTAGTTAGGCGGTTTCTTTCTGTGACCGAATCTCTTCATCATAATTGAGATTTTGGATCCCAGTTTCATTTTCCGGTTTTATGGTGTTGCTGGAGACTGAAGATGTTTTGTGTTGGATAGGATTGGCAAAGTTGTTGAACTGCTTTTTCTTTTTCTTTTTTTCTCTCTTTTTGAATTTTGTGAAACTGTTAATTATAGGTTTAGATTTGATTATAAATTGGTTTCTTCTAATGTAAAATCCATTCAATGTCTTCATTGTAAAGAGAGAAGAAATGGAGGAAGAAGAAGCAGAAAGTGAGGAAGAAGCTTATGGTTTATTCAGAAAACCGAGAAAGATGTATTCGGCATTTATACAGCAGAGGCAATACGCATAGCAGCAAAAGGTAATGTTTACAGTAATCAGTCCATAGGTTGGCAGTCTACAGTAGTGCTATTTATAAGCTAGATAATATTTTTTAGAGATAAGTGGTTACAGGGTAAAATGGGAAAAGCAATTCACGTGGTAGTAGAGACTTCCCTGTTAGAAAATGAGGTGAGATTATTATTAGCCCCCATCAAGCTCATGCTGATTGGTTTAAGTGTCAACTTGTCATAAATTAACAGGAATCTAGGAGTTGGTAGTGAATTGGTGAATATGTCAGCACACTGATCCCCGGTTGATATGTGTATGAAATCAACCCCTTTGGATTGCACTTTTTCGCGTAAGAAAGGGCAGTCAATCTCAATGTGTTTGATACTGGAATGGAATATCAGGTTGCGGGCATGGGTCAGTGCCGAGGTANGGAAGAAGCTCGGAGGGGGGAGGAAGTTGAAGAGAGTGTAGAGAGTTTAACTTAGGGTTAGATTGTGAGGAATTCTTCGAGAGATTATAAGAGTGAAGGGAAAGTGAGAGATTTTTTCCTCATTGCCGCTTCGAAGAAGAATTCTGTGTACTGTAAAGAAAGAAAGAGATTCAGAGGAACTTCAAGGAGTTTGCTTATGGAGGAATTAGAGATAAGTGGTAGTTACTTATTGTAGTTTGTATGACTTTGCTTTTATATATAAATTCTGAGTTTTGTCGTATATTCCCCATGAGTTCTGAATAGTTTTCTCTGTCTTTCTCTTTGTCTTGAAATTTTGTGAAATGGTGATTTGAATTAGTTGAGCCTTGAGAATGTTAAAGAAATTGTGATGATCTTAATTTACTTTTAATCTGGTCAACTGATTTGTTAAAATATGTTGAGTTTTACAACTAAAGTGAAGATTACATCTAAGATTCAGGGAGGTCAAAGTCCTTGGAAGTTGGGTGCAAATAAATAAGGAAATAAAATTATCAGGAGTAAAATTAAAGATTTTAGAGTGACAGACTAAAATCCTCAATTCGGTCATATTTTTTGAGTGTTGAAGTGTAGATGTTAGCCCTCAGGCGAGGGGAACGTGGGAGCTCCGAAGAGAGCCGGTATCCTCCCAGCCTATTCGCAGATTCAGTGAACAAGCATAGGATTAGTCAATGTTCGTTATGTCTGGACCAAAAGGTAAAGAGTATGCTTCTATTTGGCACAATCTAATTTGAATTAATTCACTTTATTTATTTACTTTAATTTCTTGACAAGAAGAATGATGTTTTCTTATATATTGAACTTCACATTAGAAACTTTTTTAGTAGAATTAGTTATTTAAGAATTATTAAACCTACATATTTATTTCAATTGCATATTAGTGACAGATAAGTAATTTGAACTATATTGTTGTGATTAAGTATTAATTTTCTAAAATCTTAGTTCGTAGCCTCTAATATTACTCCCTGTGAGATCGATATCCAAGATTCCATTAGAGCCATGTATTACTTGAGCGATACATATACTTGCGTTGATAAGTGTGACTTTATAATTATTGAATATTTTATATACATATTTATCGAATCTATAACCGCTGTCAAGTTTTTGGCGCCGTTGCCGGGGAATTAATTTTTTTAGCAGTAGTATCAAATTTTTGTATTTTTAAGCATATATAAAGTCGCTGTCAAGAGTGCGATGATTGTTGATACTTGGTTTGATATGGTCAATATGAGCGTTGTGGGGGAATAGATGTGGAAATGAGTGTTAGTGGAGGTGGAAGAGGAGACTGTGGTGGGGAATTGGTGATTGATTGAGTGTGTTTATATGGGTAGTTTAATTCATTGAATGTAACGTGTCAGGATAGAATGAACTTACCACTTGGAGGATGAAGACATTTAAAGCCTTTGAAATTGGTTGGATAGCCAATGAAGACACATTGTGCTGATTTTTTTATCAAGCTTAGTCACAGTTTTGTGGAGTTATCCAAGGAAAGCAAGCACATCCAAATGCTCTCAGATTATTGAATGCGGGAAGATGTTTATAAAGAAGTTGATACGAAGGATAATTTTCAGTGTTACTTCAGAGNATCGATTGCCCAAAATAGATCGAGTAGATGGCTGCGAAACAAGCTCTCATGCTTGTTTTTGAAGAACATCCATTTCCGCTTGCATAGCTCGCGCCAATGGAAATAAGGATTTGCTTCAGCGAAGGTAAGGGATTGATATTCAGGGTAAATAGAGTAATGTAATGTGAAGATGTGCTTAGATTTACGTGAATCGATTTTTGATCTTGTGATCATTGTGTGACCCAATGTGGTTGTAGGAGCTGGCTGGTAAGAACTTATGGGTGATTGAGATGTAGATGGTAGTGGAATGATATTTGGAGGTATTTCAATTTCTGAATGAGAGGATTGTGGAGGAGGATTAGTGGAATGTTGTGATCTGAGTTGATCTGGTAGAGAGTGCAGTTGCTTGATAGGGAGAATAAGATGAAGAGTTGACCAAAGAAAAATATGTTGAGATTTTCATACCTATTTTATACTGATTTTGATGATATTGCACTTTAAATAAAGGTATTTTTGATATTTTGTTGCAGGTATGTTGAATTATAGTCATTGGAGCAAAAAAAATGCAAAAATGAGCGAATTTGGAGCAAAAAGGACCAAAATATGAAGATTTGAACTAGGGCGCCGACGGCGGGTTTTTCCCGAGAGTTCAGAATCAGATGTTCCAGAAGACCGCCGACTGCGCACTCGAGGCCGCCGACGGCGAGATCGGCGGTTATCTCAATAGGTGCATTGAATGTGGACTATTTTTTAGGGGATGCTTAGACAACTCTTGGAAAAACTCTTCTACAACTTTAAAAGAAACTTTTGGCCGAAAAAAGGAAGAAGTTTGGAGGGGGGAGGAAGTTGAAGAGAGTGTAGAGAGTTTAATTTAGGGTTAGATTGTGAGGAATTCTTCGAGAGATTGTAAGAGTGGAGGGAAAGTGAGAGATTTCTTCCTCCTTCCACTTCGAAGAAGAATTCTGTGTGCTGTAAAGAAAGAAAGAGATTCAGAGGAACTTCGAGGAGCGCTTCGAAGAAGAATTCTGTGTACTGTAAAGAAAGGAAGAGATTCAGAGGAACTTCGAGGAGCTTCAAAGAGGAATTCTGTGTGTTGTAAAGAAAGGAAGAGATTCAGAGGAACTTTGAGGAGTGACATAAGTGTTATTTACTTGTTGTAGTTTGTATGACTTCGCTTTTAATAGAGGAATTAGAGATAAGTGGTAGTTACTTATTGTAGTTTGTATGACTTTGTTTTTATATATAAATTCTGAGTTTTGTCGTATCTTCCCCATGAGTTCTGAATAGTTTTCTCTGTCTTTCTCCTTGTCTTGAAATTTTGTGAAATGGTGATTTGAATTGGTTGAGCCTTGAGAATGTTAAAGAAGTTGTGATGATCTTAATTTACTTTCAGTCTGGTCAACTGATTTGTTAAAATATGTTAAGTTTTACAACTAAAGTGAAGATTACATCCAAGATTCAGGGAGGTCAAAGTCCTTGGAAGTTGGGTGCAAATAAATAGGGAAATAAAATTATCAGGAGAAAAATTGAAGATTTTAGAGTGACAGACTAAAATCCTCAATTCGGTCCTATTGTTTGAGTGCTGAAGTGTAGATCTTAGCCCTCAGGCGAGGGGAACGTGGGAGCTTCGAAGAGAGCCGGTATCCTCCCAGCCTATCCGCATATTCAGTGAACAAGCATAGGATTAGTCAATGTTCTTTATGTCTGGACCAAAGGGTAAAGAATAAGTATGCTCTATTTGGCACAATCTAATTTGAATTAATTCACTTTATCCATTTACTTTAATTTCGTGACAAAAAGAATGATGTTTTCTTATATATTGAACTTCACATAAGAAACTTTTTTAGTAGAATTAGTTATTTAAGAGTTATTAAAACTACATATTTATTTCAATTGCATATTAATGACAGATAAGCAATTTGAACTATATTGTTGTGATTAAGTATTAATTTTCTAAAATCTTAGTTCGTAGCCTCTAATATTACTCCCTATGAAATCGATATCCAAGACTCCATTAGAGCCATGTATTACTTGAGCGATACATATACTTGCGTTGATAAGTGTGACTTTACAATTATTGAATATTTTATACATCCATCTTTATCGAATCCATAACTGTAATTAAGTTTTGGTACAGTTGCTGAGGAATTAAATCTTTTAGCAGCAGTATTAAATCTGTCCATATTTATCTTATATTTTAAGCATATATAAAGTCGCTGTGAAGTTTTTGGCGCCGTTTCATCCATATTTATCTTATATTTTAAGCATATAAAAAGTCACTGTCAAGTTTTTGGCGCCGTTGTCAGGGAGTGATTGAGTGAGTACATCTTTATCGAATCTATAACCGCTGTCAAGTTTTTGGCGCCGTTGCCGGGGAATTAATTTTTTTAGCAGCAGTATCAAATTTTTGTATTTTTAAGCATATATAAAGTCGTTGTCAAGAGTGCGATGATTGTTGATACTTGGTTTGATATGGTCAATATGAGCGTTGTGGGGGAATAGATGTGGAAATGAGTGTTAGTGGAGGTGGAAGAGGAGACTGTGGTGGGGAATTGGTGATTGATTGAG
>JXCR01053245.1:9710-20530 GCA_002079205.1 Phalaenopsis hybrid cultivar
GGACCACACAATGACGAATCAATGTGCCCGACGGTCGACCTGTTGGGAGTGACAGGTGTGTCAGGATCGTCCGGCTTGGCTAAGCTTTGTCTTCATGAGGTTGAGGCTTCGTCGGGTCAAGAAACTGATTGACTTCAACTCTGTAATGTGCGACTAGATTAGTTGGAGAAAGAATTAGCTGCGGTCCGGGCTTGCAAGTCACTCTTCTGAAGCTGCTAACATCTCTAAGGGCCGAGTTAACTGTCGTATGGGAGGAAGTTTCGATCTCCCGGCTGTATTATGAGATGAATAGAGTAGATAAAGTTAGGATAGGAGGAGAGGCAATGTATAAGTTGTTGTCTTTGTTAGGTTATGTCCTGGTTGATGCTACGAACGATAGTTTTGTAAAGTTTTTTCCTTTCCAATTAAGTAGTTTTTAGCAGATGAGCTTTCTCCGGTTGAGTGTTTGTAACCGGATGAGAAATGTATAAATATTTGTTTTTGTTAACATATTCATATATGCATGCTTAATTTGATGTAATGAAAATACCCTACGGCCCTTGTGTCACTTTGATTACTATTATGCAGTAGTGAATCAATTGATTAGCTCCTCATGCCATCTTCCTCCTCTGTGTGACCCCCTCTTCTTCTCCTCATCGCTCATGGCTCCCGGGGTTGAGTCAGTCTTTACAGAGGAGCAAGTAGTGGGCTCGCTGAAGTCATTTGTTTTCAGGTAAGACGTCCTTCGACCAACCACAGAAGGTGAAAAATCGGTGGGCAACTTTGGCGATAGCCTGGTTGTGTATGTCAATCAGTTTCGATGCGGCATAAAGCTGTCATTCCGCAGTGATATAAGATCTATCTTCAACTGTTACGATGTCATCCCTGCGCAGGAGATACCGAATTATGTCGCGAGAATCATGACTTTTGACATCTTCCTTCGACGGGCGGAAATACCACGGTCCATCGAACTCTTCTCCTATTTCTCCGGGTTCAANATGCCATCCCTGCGCAGGAGACACTGAATTATGTCGTGAGAATCATGAATTTTGACATCTTCCTTCGACGGGCGGAAATACCACGGTCCATCGAACTCTTCTCCTATTTCTCCGGGTTCAAGGTGGATCGGGATGGCTATGCCGTTTTTTGTTCCGCCCCAAACTTCGGGTAATGGGTCGGGAGTAATGTCAAAGATTGACGGTGAAGCTTGTAGTTGGCACGCACTGGAGGAGATGAAGGATTTCCCTCCGACCCACTGTGAAGGAGGTGAAGAGATTAAAGCTTTTACCGGAACACGTCCGATGCTATGTTGACATGATTGAGGGGGAGGAACTGTCAGGGTTCCAATTTGTTGAGCGAGACGTCATCAGCACGGCCTTATGGCCCGACACTTTTGGCGACACAAGTGTGTGCGCTTGTAGGAAGAATCATATATCAGAGAGAATAAAATGATGAAGGCGGCGACGTCAAAGGATTCCAAAAGGAAACCTCGGGCGAAGATGCCTCTAGAGAAGGGGGGACCCCAACTTCATGATTGAGGAAGCCCCATGGAAAGTCTGACGTTGGTAAAAACACNATCATCAGCACGGCCTTATGGCCCGACACTTTTGGCGACATAACTGTGTGCGCTTGTAGGAAGAATCATATGTCAGAGAGAATAAAATGATGAAGGCGGCGACGTCAAAGGATTCCAAAAGGAAACGTCGGGCGAAGATGTCTCTAGAGAAGGGGGGACCCCAACTTCATGATTGAGGAAGCCCCATGGAAAGTCTGACGTTGGTAAAAACACNATCTAACTTCATAAGCAAGTAGCACATATTAGTCTAAAAGACACTATGGTGGTGCCCCAGTGAAGGTAGAATCTTATGGAGTGTATATAAAAAATATGTCAGCATGAATCTCGAGGATATTATCCCATGGCCAGCAGAGGAAGACGACATGGCATCGTGGGGGCCCTTCAGGGACAATCCGATATCTCATGCCTAGCCAGCCAACTTCCATAGACCAGGAAAAAGTATTTCCCAGATGGATGAAATATGACGACTACCTGAATATCAATCTACCGACACAAGACCCACACAGATGAATCTAGTACCTTTTTTTAGTCTGGCGACTTCGGTCAAAGAACTGAAGCAAATCGCCCGGTCCCAAAACAGCTGGTCAGAGCTTTTCACCCAACCTGTGCAAGGATAAAAATCTCAACAAATAGCCAAATCGATAATTTACACTGAGCACCCAACGAACGACCACCCTGTCAAAATGAAGCTAGGTGAAATATTGTCATAGGCACCAGGCCAAACGACTTCTTAGGGATCCGACTCTATTCGGCCGTATGTCTTCTTAAGGACCTGGCCCTATCCGGCCTGAAGCTTTCAATGGTCCCGACCCCGTTCGGCGAAAGGGCTTTCGACCCAATATTCATGTATTGGCTACCCTCGTCATATCTATGTATATTAGGGGTACAGTATGTAATTATTCATCTCCTATTCTTATAAATATTGATACATTTCATGAATAAATGTTNCCGGCGAAAGGGCTTTCGACCCAATATTCATGTATTGGCTACCCTCGTCATATCTATGTTTATTAGGGGTACAGTATGTAATTATTCATCTCCTATTCTTATAAATATTGATACATTTCATGAATAAATGTTACGCAAATTTATTGTTATATACTGTACTTTTGCTCGCCTTGCTCTCTCTCTCCCTTTAGCGCTTCATTCCTTAGGCGTGTCTCCTTAAAATGAAGACAGTCGGTCGTGACGCCAAGATCGCTCGGCTGAGTATAAAAGAGAAGAACGGCAGGTCATGGCGCCAAGATCGTCTGATCTTGCCTGGAATGAAGACTTTCATCCCTGGCGCTAAGTAGCACGGCATGACATAAAATAGAAGAATGGCAAGACGAGGCATCATGATCGCCCCACCTTTCCCGAAAATGATAGCTGCCAGCCGTGGCGTCAAGATCGTGTGGTTGTGCTTGAAGTAGAACAACAGATTGGGGCTCCAAGATTGCCCGACCTTGCTCGAAAATGAAGGTTGTCAGCTGTGGCACCAAGATCGCCTGACTGAGCATGAAGTAGAAGAACGACAGGACGCGGCGTCAAGATCGCTCGACCTTGCTCGAAAAGAAAGGTTGTCAGCAGTGGCACCAAGATCGTTCGACTGAATATNTTCGCGTGGTTGTGCTTGAAGTAGAACAACAGATTGGGGCTCCAAGATTGCCCGACCTTGCCCGAAAATGAAGGTTGTCAGCTGTGGCACCAAGATCGCCTGACTGAGCATGAAATAGAAGAACGACAGGACGCGACGTCAAGATCGCTCGACCTTGCTCGAAAAGAAAGGTTGTCAGCAGTGGCACCAAGATCGTTCGACTGAATATGAGATGGAAGAACGGCAGGACGCAGCGTCAAGATTGCTCGACCTTGCCCGAAAATGAAGAATGCCAGTCGTGGTGCTAAGATCGCTTGGTTAACTATCAAATGGAAGAGCGGCAAGCTGCGGCACCAAGATCGTCCGACCTTGCCTGAAAATAAGGATTGTTAGCCGCGGTGCCAAAATCTCCGGCTGAGTATGAAATGGAAGAATGACAGGCCGCAGCGCCAAGATTGCTCGATTTTGCCCAAAAAATGAGGGATGCCAAATGTGGCGCCTGAATTGCCCGACTGAACATGAAGTCAGAAAGTAACAATTCATATCAACAAGTTTGCACATATTAGGTCCAAAAGCTAGATTGAATAGCCGCACCATTTAGGCTGCTCCGCCAAACTCAGCTTCCACAAACAACTCATTCATCTCTTGATGAGATCTTTCGCTCCAAGTCGGACAGCCCACGAGGGCGGAAAGATGAATAATCTCATAAAGTCATACAAGCACGTGTTAGCTACTGAAAGGTGAGCACTTTGCTGAAGGCCAAAAAGGCAAACCGAATTGAATAAAGTTAAGAAAATAGGAAAAGACTTATATTCATTTCCTCAAAAGGTGTACAAGATTTTCCTGTGAATCCATGAGTGTTCGCCAGCCAAGCATGGTTGAATTGTGCTAACATTTTCAATTTTTTTTACATATAAAGGAAAATAATAATAATAATAATATAAATAAATAATACATATATGGGACATAGTCGGCTGCATGTCTGCCACCACTTTTGGCTCCGTCTCCACTCGGTTGATCCGCCTCGTCATCTTCATCCTCAGAGTCAACAAAATGAGAGGTGAATTAGTGTATATCCGATCATTTGGGCTCAACCAGTCCTACCTTTACAAAGTGTTACGCCGTTATACCAACTTGAATCTGCTTCGAAAGAGCCACCACATGATCTCCTTTGGAGATCAGCCTGACCATCTTTTCCTTCAGATCCTTATTTTTTGCAGACTACANCCCTTTATAAAGTGTTACGCCGTTATACCAACTTGAATTTGCTTCGAAAGAACCACCACATGATCTCCTTTGGAGATCAGCCTGACCATCTTTTCCTTCAGATCCTTATTTTTTGCAGACTACATGGCGATGGTCTGCTCATAGTCGTGGTCCTTCGCCTCCCATGCCTGGGTTGAATCTTTCAATTTTTTCCTTAGGCACGGAAGTTCCAGCTCAGCCTTCCTCTTGCCTTCCGCCACCTTGGCTACCATTTGGCTGGTGGCCTTCCTCTTTTGTTCCTCATATACTAAGGCCTTTGCCTGGTAGTGAGAATCTGACAAGTTTAAAGCGTTGCATCGATCAGAGGTTTTACAAAGATCGACATAATCGNAGTGGCCTTCCTCTTTTGTTCCTCATATACTAAGGCCTTCGCCTGGTAGTGAGAATCTGACAAGTTTAAAGCGTTGCATCGATCAGAGGTTTTACAAAGATCGACATAATCGATGCCCGCCAGCACGGAGTTGAGGCCATTAGATCAGATCACTTCTGCTAGGAGTTTGGGAAGAACAAAAGGAGTGAGGGGAAGACCAGTGAACTAGTCCCTCTAGGTGTCAACCATTATGTACCGACCACCCGAACTCTCGAACACGGTACTCTCGCCGTCTAGACAGCTTACCCACCCTGGATGTGACCCCATTTTCTGAGACAAAGGAGGAGACGGTGATGANTTTGGCTCCTACCTAGTGGGGAAGACCAGTGAACTAGTACCTCTAGGTGTCAACCATTATGTACCGACCACCCGAACTCTCGAACACGGTACTCTCGCCGTCTAGACAGCTTACCCACCCTGGATGTGACCCCATTTTCTGAGACAAAGGAGGAGACGGTGATGAATCTCCATCAGCAGGTCTTTCCCCTTTTTGATCCCTATCAGCTCGCTCCCGGATTTCGATTTTGGAACCCTCATCATCTTCAGAGTCAGATACCACCAGCAAGGGAGAAGAATGTTGTGTGGTAGTCCTNGCGGTGATGAATCTCAATCAGCGGGTCTTTCCCCTTTTTGATCCCTATCAGCTCGCTCCCGGATTTTGATTTTGGAACCCTCATCATCTTCAGAGTCAGATACCACCAGCAAGGGAGAAGAATGTTGTGTGGTAGTCCTTTCCTAAGGGTCGAGTTAAGAGGCACCTAAATCCTTTATCCTCTTAGGTAGTCTGCCCGGGAGAGCCACTTTTCCAGAATTCGACTGTTGGAACTCTAACGATCCGGATGAAGTCTCTCGGAGCACGGCGGAAGTCCCTGCACCTGCTTCAATGAGCCACCAATTAATATATATATATATATATATATATATATATATATATATATATATATATATATATATATATATATANGATTTTTCCTGAGAGTGGCTTCAGTGGCTTACACTTTTACAGAGTTTTAACGGTATTCTTCTTTCAGGTATTGCTGCTCAGTTTGGACTGAATAAAAAAAATATGTGATTACTCCAACTGCTTCTATTTCTAGAGTTTCTCTATGGCAGTTCTACTTCTGTGTCATTTGGTGCTACGCTAGCTCTATAAATTCAATCAGCAGAGAAATGTATGANTACATTTATACCACTCAAATTAATTGTATCACTATTTTAATTTTTAAAAATTGAAATACATATTTNACATTTATACCACTCAAATTAATTGTATCACTATTTTAATTTTTAAAAATTGAAATACATATTTTCTTGCATAGATAAAATGACAAATGTAAAAATTGAAATCTAGGTGTTAGATATGTAAATACATAAGAATTGAGTGGTATGTATGTAATTTAATTTTACATAAAATTTTAATCATATTTTATTTAAATTATATTACTTTTAGTTATAATTTATATTAATTTTTTTAAAGTCACCCTTATTCAGTGTTTTATAATAATAAAAAAAAATTTAATTTATATTTTTTATATTTTTTAAAATACATTATTATTAAATAGCTTTATAAATAAAAATATGTGTAACGTATGCATTTAAATTAATTTATAAGTCTAAGTTATGCTGCATTGTTTTGGATATCTAGCCGTGTAAAACATTGAGGTTCTTCGTGTCAGTCCAGATAAGTTCTTCTTTTTCTTTTATATTTGGNAATCTAGTCGCACATTACAGAGTTGAAGTCAATCAGTTTCTTGACCCGACGAAGCCTCAACCTCATGAAGACAAAGCTTAGCCAAGCCGGACGATCCTAACACACCTGTCACTCCCGACAGGTCGACCGTCGGGCACATTGATTCGTCATTGTGTGGTCCTCTAGAAGGTCTGGATCCTTCGACGGACCCCAAATCCACTACGACACCGGTCTGGGCAGCGTCAGGTTCAGTGGGAAGCGAAGTCTTCTTACTGTCGTCCGTCATCCGATTCATGTCTGAAGTGGTGAAGGAGCCAANGACACACCTGTCACTCCCAACAGGTCGACCGTCGGGCACATTGATTCGTCATTGTGTGGTCCTCCAGAAGGTCTGGATCCTTCGACGGACCCCAAATCCACTACGACACCGGTCTGGGCAGCGTCAAGTTCAGTGGGAAGCGAAGTCTTCTTACTGTCGTCCGTCATCCGATTCATGTCTGAAGTGGTGAAGGAGCCAAGCTCCCTCTCTAACCTCATGCACCATCGACGGAAGATGAGAGACGAGCTGGGAAGTATCTGCCAGGCAAAGGCGGGAACATTCGCTTAGTCGTTAGCAGTTGGAGCCTTCAGAGGTATCAACATAAAGGTAGGCTCTTGTCCTGCTCTTACCTCAGTTCGAGAAAAATTGAAGGCCGGATTGATTGTTTCGTCGTATCATCATCAAGATGGGTTTTTCCCATCATGCGATGTTTCTTCACAGGAAAACCTCCCTCCGCTATTAAGGAACCCTCTGCAGGGCGGCCATTGTTTGAATCCGACAATTCTGCTTCGACCATCGGTTCGGAAGCCTTCACCTGAGGCACAACAAATTTACCGAGCCTTTTTCCCTTAGAAGTTGACTTGACCCACTTCTTCATGGTCTAGAATATCTTAGCACGAGCTTTCTCACTAATATATTTGGGAAGCAGTCCCCCCTCCATATTTAGAGCCGCAGAGAAGATGAGAGATTAGTCCAAAGGGATGCATGAAAGGTGAGCCCTCCTATCTCATTTTCTTTATTTATAATTGTCTTGGCACAGAAATGAAGAAGTAATTAAATATTGTACATTAAATAGTCATGAAGATCACTAATTTTTTTGAAAAATTAAGATACTTTTGTTTTTATCGCAGTTGTCGTCATCAAGGAAGAAGAGAATCAGAGAACTTTAATATGTATCTTAAAAATGTGTTAGCACAAATCTCGAGGATATCCAATCCCACAGCTGGCGGAGAAAGATGATGTGGCATCTTAGGGACCCGCTAAGGATAATTCAATATCCTATGCTTAGTCGGTCGGCTCCCATAGACTAGGAGGAAAGCATTTCCCGGATGGATGGAATACGACCATCTCCCTGAAAATCAATCTACCAGCATAAGACCCATGCAGATGAATGACAATTTTTCTCAGTTCGGCCGGAGAAGCAAAGTGAATCGCTCAACCCCGTAATAGTTGGTCCGAGCTTTCCACCCNCAAGGATAATTCAATATCCTATGCTTAGTCGGTCGGCTCCCATAGACGAGGAGGAAAGCATTTCCCGGGTGGATGGAATACGACCATCTCCCTGAAAATAAATCTACCAGCATAAGACCCATGCAGATGAATGACACTTTTTCTCAGTTCGGCCGGAGAAGCAAAGTGAATCGCTCAACCCCGTAATAGTTGGTCCGAGCTTTCCACCCGACCTGTGCAAGGATAAAAATCTCAACAAATAGCCAAATCAAGTTTACACCGGGCCTCTAGCGAAAATCCGCCCCAGCCAAAATGAAGCCAGATGGGAGACTGTCATAGGCACCCAACTCTATCCGGTCGTACGTCTTCTTAGGGACCCAGTTCTGCCTAGTCAGGAGCTTTCTAGGATCCAGACCCCATTCGGTCGGAACCCTTCCGGGCTTCCAGCCTAATATTTATGTCTTGACTAAAATTCCCTTGTCATATAGACACACACACACACTAGGGGTACAGTACGTAATTATACTTTCCCTATAAATATGGGTCCATTTCATTAATAAAGGTTACGCAAATTTACTATTGTACAATATACTTTTGCTCTCCTTGCTCTTGCTCTCTGTCCCTTTGGCGTCTCATTTCGTAGGCGTGTCTCTCGAACAATTTTGAATTTAACATGGAGGAAGAAAAATGTATCAACGTCCATCAACAAGTTCTATAGCTTTAACTAAGCCATTTAATCTTAGTGGCAGTAGTTTCCGTTGATAATGATTTCAGTGCTCAGCTCAATTCATTCTTTTTGGATGGAGTCAAATTACCAGGATCCAAACCAGCCAAGAAAAAGCACCCTCCCCTCCAACGCTTTTTAAAAACTAGTAAGTTTCGAAGGCGATGGCCTGTAAGAGAAGTTTCAGAGTAATGGAAACGATCAACTCTGCAACCACCAGCTGCAGAAATCTTCCTCAACGGTGAACCATTGTTTAGATACAGTTTTCAATCAATGAAGCCGTGCTTGTTTAGCATCGGTTTTATGCCATCCAGCTGATCCCTAGAGACACTGTTAAATTATGTCCTGACGTTCAAAATTATGAAAATCCAGGCCTTATGGAAAGGAGCCGGTCAATGAGCTTAGGATGTGATTTTGGCGTTATAATTATAGATAATACCCAAAAGATCCCACCAAGTACTAGTCTCCAAAAAAGCAAGCCTATCAATCCCTCCTTTGGTTGCTTGATGTGTTAGGTTGACAGCTCCGGGATTCACCACAAAAGAACTTTAATTATTAATCTCGGTCATAAGATGGAAGGCTTCACTTTGATAATCGCTTGAAATTTGTTGGAGGCAGTGATTTGAGATTGGAGTTGACAATCTGGATAAACTTGAGGAGCTTGATACGTGGTGATCAAAATAGTCTTCATGCTGAGCATAACATCGACTCGCATGATAGAGTTTGAAACTGGAGCAAACTTGAGTATTATTTGTTTTTGGCTTGTTAAGCAAATGAGCGCCAAATTTTTCATTTTTATCGACTCGTCTGCTTATTGAGTCAAATACGAGCTGTTCGAAGATATTAACATTATTATAATTAATGAAGAAAAAACTAGCTTTTTAAGGTTTAAACATTACCATAATTTAAAACAAAAACGACCTTCTGAACCTTTTTCTTTTCTTTCTGCAGGTAATTTTGAACAAAGATGAGGCTGCGGAAATGGAGTCCGAGTACAGAATACTTAGACCTGCAGAAGAAAGAGAACAAAACCGCATAAAGCCTAGTCCTACTGTCAGAGTACAACCAGTATTCGTTAATACTGGACCCAATAGGAAGCCTGACAAGATGAAATTAAATGCCCTAACGGCTAATGGTTTCTGCCTAGAGAAAAGTGGAAGGGTGCAGCATGATAGCAATGAGTTGGGCCGTTTTGTTGGCAATTATTCAAGGAATGATACTTCATTAGGACTAGCAGATGAAGCTGAATGTTCAGTAGATTATAACTGAGTTTTTTTTCTTTTCCTCCCGCTTGCAAAGAAAGAAATTTAGCCTACAACTCATATTTATGGATTATTCAAGTTAAGTTTACTTCTGCTGTTGATGAATGAAATTAGTACTTTGCATCGTAATGCCTTCAATGCTACTCAAATCCCATGCATTTTTATATCTATCTCCTAAACTTTACTTTGATATATATATATATATACAGTCCAAATATTTCACATCTCAAAAAAAAAATATAACACCATTTTAACTCTCTAAAAAATGAACATCTTCTCATGTTTTGCAAGGTAGCTTGTATGCAAGCATTGAAGTTTAGGAGTTTTATGTAAAATGCTTTGGCATTGTGTCTTACGTATTTAAATCTTTCTAATTTTTACCCATTTACACCTTTCGCATTGATTAATCATTATGCTGAAAGTGATCGTCTTCCTGATAATCATGATCACAGTTAAATTTTATATTTTTTCAGTGGTTGATTTGATCATAACGTTTGCAATATTGTACATATGGCGTCAGAAAAAAATGCATAATTTTTCTTATATGCACATGGACGTTGTTTTGAAACTTTTTAAGCATTTAACAATCAACAACACAGATGAGCTATAAAAATGTGAAATATATATATGCAATGAAATATTACATTTTATGTGCAAGACTTTAAAACTGATTCCATAGGGCTTGCTCAAATTTGGCTCGTAGAAATGAGAAAAAAACTAATCTGATATCACCAATACGGTACACTTTCAAAGTAATTCAAAAGCACCTTATCTCCACAATTCTGAAAATCATTTCAATTATTTACAAATCTAAAATTCTAGGTTTCTTGGACAACATGCAGAAAGTTACAATATATATATATATATATATATATATATATATATATA
>JXCR01053245.1:31532-43381 GCA_002079205.1 Phalaenopsis hybrid cultivar
GTGCCATGATTGTTCTAAAAGAGTCCTTCGTTGAAACCGGAGAGAAGGTCTCTTTATAGTCNCCTGTGATTTTAAGTTCTCCCCATACATAAGATAACCAAGAACAGCCATTGCTCCATAGTTGAATATGCAAAGAGCAAAAGAAATTACGAGTACCTGTAATGTGAAACTGTTTCATTGAATCAAAAATAACAACTTTGCCATGAATAATTGATTTTCAATTGTATTGGCATAATTAACGCATGAGTGGTTTCATCTTCTGAATACAGCAAGGGCGGCATCAGGCTATGTCCTGGAGTACTCACCTTCAAATTTGAGATTTTTTTTATAAAGGGTTAAATTTAATAATTTTTTGTCATATATTTTAGGTAATTCAACAATTTTGCCCCTTTAAACATATTNGGGTTAAATTTAATAATTTTTTGTCATATATTTTAGGTAATTCAACAATTTTGCCCCTTTAAACATATTTTTTATCCAATATTTAAAAAAAAAATTAATCACCCTAAAAAATAAAGTTGGACTTTCGGCTTATGTAATTGGACAAAATCTGGAATGTAGAAGGTGGAGTCATGACTTATTATAATATTTATATGTGTATCTAGTCCATTTTATGAATTTTTAATTTTTAAATTTGTCCTTTTTCAGCGTCTAAAAAGGCTTTAAGCATCTATGCTTACGAAGTTTTCTCAGAATAGAGACATAAATTCATGGAAAATATCAGAAAACTCTTACAAATCACAGTCCACAATAGTTCAGTAGTTACTTCACCTTGGAGAACCTCGTTTTCTCCCTCATTGAAACCTGAATGGTCGGAAACATAGCATGACTAGTGAAACAAACAAAAAACAAGCCCAAAGCTGTAGGCAATCCACCCAAATTGAGAACTCTTCCCTTCCCCTGAAATCCAGTTTCAGTGACTCCAATCCAAAGCAAAGAACACATCAGAATCACCGATGCCACCACTCCTCCGGCAGAGATGTATGCAAGACCACCCAAGTTTCTTAACCATGTTGTTGGCAGTATAATCAGAGCAGAGACTAAAAGAAAGAACTGCTTTTGTTTTATTGTCAGAGATAGAAGCTGAAATTCTAAGTTGGGAAACAGATTGTCCAAGTTATCACCCTCTAGGATCAGAAAGCTAACTGCAACGAGGTAAAGCTCTATATACATGAAAATGGCGACAATAATTCTTCCATTATAACCGAAAGCAAACTCTCCAACGTCTAAATAGCTTCTGATGTGTGGGTCTGCGTCCATGCAACGCTGGAGGAGTAGACCGGTGTAGAAGCATACAAGGGCAACCAGAAAGAAAAGAGCAAGGCTTATCCATCCTCCTGATGACAGCGCGTATGGTACTGATAACACACCAATTCCTGATGGAACAAATTAAGAACAAGCCAGAGAAAACAACAACTTGAATCAGTTTAATTCATTAAAAAATTTGACTTGATTAATGATTGAAACTGATAATTTGCTATCAATTTTAGGACGAAAAGGTTGGGTTGGTTTCAATCAACTGTGTTATTATTTCCTAAATCAGTAAATGATGCATGATTAGAAGAGACTAAGAAAATTATCACTATTTCACGACATAAAAGTTTTTAAAGTAAGAAGGGGCCTTCATATACTTATGCAAATATGTCATAAAGCAAATATATTACATATACATTAAAGGATAATTGTAATATTGTTATGGACAAATAACCCAAAGTTGTTGAGGGTGTTAAGAATACTATATATCTTAAACATTCAGAAATCATTTTTTATAAATTTCACACTTCTCAAATCTCGCTTTAAAAGGAGTTTCCCATCATAAAAATTTCTAAAACTTAATGAGAAAGTAAAGCAGCAAAAACACTATCACAAACAAACCCCTAGTCCCAATATTAAGATTTCAATTGAGAGATGAAAAAAAAGAAAATATTTACCCAAAATTATGTAAGAAAGGACAATTGTTCAAGTAATATATATAATTACAAGAAGATTTAAGTGTGAAACCATGCATAGTTGCTTAGAATCTTATTATTTATAGAAAGATAAGGGTAGATTTAAGTTAAGTAGTATTTACTAAATTCAATAAATTTGAATTTATCGGAGCTGAGAACTTCGTCGTACCATCAATATCTCTCCTACCAGTAGGAGAGCTTATCCTACGTGAAGAATCACAACATCAAACGCCACATTGATGAGATTCTCTAAAATTCCTCACGTTTTCTTTTTAAGCCAGCCCTATGAATAGATTTTATTAGGTGCACTTGTTGGTCATTCACACGAGACTGGTATGACCGATCATCCGGTATAATCCGACTCAATCTGGGGCCATCTCTTCTGATTTCAATTAAATTCATATAAAATAGTATGCTATGTTTGGCATTTCATTTCAGGATTTAATACTTTAGCACGTGATTCCCTTAAATCCATCTCCCAATCCGATTTAATAACTCCCAGATTTACGTTACGCCAGAGCAATTTTTGAACTTAGGTTGATAGAAAAATTTAGGGTCTGTTCGGGATAGCTACAGTTTACCCAGATAAATAATTTATTCTGATAATCTACTAATCACATTTGATGTATTTATGTTAAATCCCACCTAAATCCACCTTAAAAAAGCATACCAAACACAGCCCTAGGCTTACAGCTTCTCTGACTCCACCACTACAACTATACTGTTCAATTCAAACAGACATGCAGAGAGAGAGAGAGAGAGAGAGAGAGAGAGNCAGATTTACGTTACGCCAGAGCAATTTTTGAATTTAGGTTGATAGAAAAATTTAGGGTCTGTTTGGGATAACTACAGTTTACCCAGATAAACAATTTATTCTGATAATCTACTAATCACATTTGATGTATTTATGTTAAATCCCACCTAAATCCACCTTAAAAAAGCATACCAAACACAGCCCTAGGCTTACAGCTTCTCTGACTCCACCACTACAACTATACTGTTCAATTCAAACAGACATGCAGAGAGAGAGAGAGAGAGAGAGAGAGAGAGAACCAGAGAGGGCGTTGGTAACATTGAAGCAAGTCCTTGCAAAAGTAGCTTCTCCCTCATGGCCTGGTAGGCGTCCATGTGTTTGAAGAAGAGGAGCTCTCATGGAGGAGGAAAGCCCGTTTTCTTCATCTGCTGGAGATGCCATTATTTTACTTCTCCCCACAAAAGACAGAAACCTGAGTAGAACCCTGTAGACGCACAGCACCGGGGGAAGAATCTAGCCTGGCTCTGTACTCCCAATTCACCTGTTTTTATAACAAGCCAACCCCACAACAACGCCACGTTCCAAACTTCCTGCATATGTTTTTTGACTTCTGCCTCCCAGAAAGTCTGAAACAAAGAATCCAATTTTAAATTTTTTTTTTTTGGGACATTTATATGCATACCACATAATTTCTATGTATTTATATATCTGCCACCTTATAAACTTGCTAATTGTATTAAGATTTCCTTGCAAATGTTGATTTATTTTGGGCCGTGCTGTATTTTCAAGGTGGGCGAGTGACAACACTGACTTGGTGATCCCATGCGCAGCAATATTGCTGCAATGACGAATTTGTTGAATTGTAACATGAATACAAACATTTTGTTTTTCCAACATATAGAATTAAATGTTATGTCAGATATCAATGTTCATTATCTTATCTTTTTCATAANGGGACATTTATATGCATACCACATAATTTCTATGTATTTATATATCTGCCACCTTATAAACTTGCTAATTGTATTAAGATTTCCTTGCAAATGTTGATTTATTTTGGGCCGTGCTGTATTTTCAAGGTGGGCGAGTGACAACACTGACTTGGTGATCCCATGCGCAGCAATATTGCTGCAATGACGAATTTGTTGAATTGTAACATGATACAAACATTTTGTTTTTCCAACATATAGAATTATATGTTATGTCGGATATCAATGTTCATTATCTTATCTTTTTCATAATATTTTACGTTTTAATGAATGGTCAAACAATTATTAACATTATAGCAATTTAATTACTATAATATTTAATTTTGTAATTAATTACTATACAATTTTTGTATGTGTATATAATACTTATTTATGAAATAATACAGGAGACTTGCATGTGAACTCATTTGGCATATAGTTGCATTTTGTCTGTCATATCCATTGCGTAAAACATTTAAGCATATGTGTAACCTCGTGCTTCACAAATAATAATTGATAGTTATACTGATGGAAATCCAACCTGATCCATTTGTTGGTTAACAAAACAAATATGAATTTGCTGAGAGAATTAGGCTGGCAGGGAACTCATCAAAAACGTGGAAGAAGATGGGGGATGGAAATGACTCATGCAATAAAAGAGGAGAATTCTTGCTTCTATTTTCTTTTAATTTCTCTCTAGAGACACTGGCGGAAAATTATTATGTAGGGTTGACTGTACATTGGGATGACTACTTGGATATGAACATGTTGTCGTGGATTGCATGATAATTCATCTAATCATCTGAATTTGTGGTCGCCTCATGCAATAATTATTGACATATGCCCCAGGCCAGCGCGTTGGCTATGTTAGCCCAGCATTCCCCCGTTCGGCCCGTTGGGGCCTAGTTAGCCCGTGAGCCCGACAATAGACTCGACCTATTAAACTGCAGTGGCACAGACTGGCCCACTGCGTGAGTCTACTAGCTTTGTCCNCTTGGATATGAACATGTTGTCGTGGATTGCATGATAATTCATCTAATCATCTGAATTTGTGGTCGCCTCATGCAATAATTATTGACATATGCCCCAGGCCAGCGCGTTGGCTATGTTAGCCCAACATTCCCCAGTTCGGCCCGTTGGGGCCTAGTTAGCCCGTGAGCACGACAATAGACTCGACCTATTAAACTGCAGTGGCACAGACTGGCCCACTGCGTGAGTCTACTAGCTTTGTCCACTGGCCAGACCTGGGCACGACGGCTTGCTTGTCAGCAAAATGAGAACTTAACGTGCAGACAAGATTCAAACCCCGGTGACGAAAGGAGAGCGCACTCCTGGCCAATTGAGCCAACCTTTCTTTTATTTCTGTTTGTGCGTGTGTGTATTAAATATAAGTCTATTCTTATATATATATATATATAAAAAGCAAACTCTGAATCTTGATATTTTAGGAAGACAATGTTGGTCTTAACAGAAAATAAGGAGAAACTGACACGCCATCAACAACGACATGAAGCTTGAGGCAAGGAATGAATATCGAGCAACTATTTTAAGCAAGAAATGTTTAAACTTCAATTTAAAACTCTCCAAAACTTTGATTTCAGCAATATTATGGTCAAATTGATTGGCTAAATGAAACAACCCCAATGATACCAAAATTGGTCCAATCTAAGTCAAATCAAGCATATATCAACTAGTTAAACCACTTTTGGCAGCTTTCAATACATAATTTAAAGTTTGAATGAATTTCAAAACTGACATGCTTATAATCAAATTGAGCGTCTCAATGAGATTAATCCTAAGAGCTATAGATCACTCAATTCTAACATTATTAATACACTCAAATTTTCACCGAACGACATCCAATTGAGGGAATANCAAACTTCAATTTAAAACTCTCCAAAACTTTGATTTCAACAATATTATGGTCAAATTGATTGGCTAAATGAAACAACCCCAATGATACAAAAATTGGTCCAATCTAAGTCAAATCAAGCATATATCAACTAGTTAAACCACTTTTGGCAGCTTTCAATACATAATTTAAAGTTTGAATGAATTTCAAAACTGACATGCTTATAATCAAATTGAGCGTCTCAATGAGATCTATAGATCACTCAATTCTAACATTATTAATACACTCAAATTTTCACCGAACGACATCCAATTGAGGGAATATTTTTGGAATGTCCAATGAAGTGGTCTGAATTTATTTTTTAGTTGCAGAGATGCCTCTTTCAGACTATATAAATAGAGCCCTGCCCACTTTTTGAGAGGGGGGAGACCTTGATTTAAAGAAGACTGAAGCTTAGAGAAGGAGTTAAAATTTTAAAATCGCTTCTGCACTACTAATCTAATGAATACGTTTAACTTCTACAGGCATTAACCACTGCTAACCATCACTTGTTGGCCACCATCAACCACCATTGACCATCGCTTTTCCTTGTCCATAATCGAGCGAAGAAATACATTGTTCAGTGCATCGTGCAGTGACGTACTTCGAAGATGATGTAACAATGCACCTTGAATACATTGCAACGACACACTCAAATGATGGTGTAACAATTCATCCTACGTATGGTGTAACGAAACATCCCGAAAATTGTATAATGATGCATCCCGAAGACTGTGACTTTCTCCGGACACTTAAAGCCCTCTCCTCACAGCTCGTTGCTACGATCTATATGACCAACTACTGCCTATGTGGTTCACAGCTTGTGCAGCTTCTGAACCTGGCCTCTGCAACCTACTGAATTTATCACCCATTACAACTATAGCCTATATGGCCAACTACAACCTACGTAGTTCAAAACTCAAGTAGGTTCCAACTCCAACCCCTGCGACCTACTTATGTCATCACAACTCACCACTATAGTCTATGCGACCAACTACAGCTAACATGGCTCACAGCTTGTATAGTTCCCAACTCGAACCCCTGTAGCCTTTAGACATCATCTTTGCTCATCAGTACGACCTATGCGGCTCACAACTTGTACATGCAACCCCAGACTCTGACCTTTGCGACCTACGAATGTTAGCACGGCTCACCACTCCTACGTGACCAACTACAGTCTACATGGCTCACAGCTCATTCANAAAAAATCAAATGAAGACTAGTTGGCCGACCGACATGCATAACCAATCCACTTAGGAGTGGATCACGCAAAGCCCGATCGACCCTCAAAGCCGAGTGGTTGCATCGACCAAAAGCCAATTAAGAGAGATCGGCCGACCGATCTCTTTTATTCCTAAATTTATTTGTGCTCTCAATTCCTTCTCTCTTTCTTCATTCTTCCCAACGGGGGCTGATTGACTGATTCATAGACAAATTTAGGTCCAACACATATATCTCCCCCATAGTTATTATCTATTTACATATCACAAACTTAAATGAATAGCACTTCATTGCTTTATTTATTATGAATGGTTGAATTATCGTATGTCTCTTCAAATAAAGAATTTAATCTATTNGAAAAAAAATCAAATGAAGACTAGTTGGCCGACCGACATAAAGTCAAACTCGAGAGATGACCAACGTGCATAACCAATCCACTTAGGAGTGGATCACGCAAAGCCCGATCGACCCTCAAAGCCGAGTCGTTGCATCAATCAAAAGCCGACTAAAAGAGATCGGCCGACCGATCTATTTTATTCCTAAATTTATTTGTGCTCTCAATTCTTTCTCTCTTTCTTCATTCTTCTCAACGGGTCTGATTGACTGATTCATAGACAAATTTAGGTCCAACACATATATCTCG
This sequence comes from Phalaenopsis hybrid cultivar, assembly GCA_002079205.1. Taxonomy (NCBI): domain Eukaryota; kingdom Viridiplantae; phylum Streptophyta; class Magnoliopsida; order Asparagales; family Orchidaceae; genus Phalaenopsis; species Phalaenopsis hybrid cultivar. Next base: position 38,959 of record JXCR01053245.1, read on the forward strand.
CCCATAGTTATTATCTATTTACATATCACAAGCATAAATGAATAACACTTCATTGCTTTATTTATTATGAATGGTTGAATTATCGTATGTCTCTTCAAATAAAGAATTTAATCTATTTTCTTTTTTTAGAACAATATTTTAAAAAATATTTAACGCTTAAAATTTATTTCATACATATATGACATTCAAATATTTCATGCCATATTGATATACCACCATTTTAACGTTTTTTTTTAAATAAATACATGCTTTTCACACATAGGTAAGATGTCATATATTCCAAAATTGAAGTTTCGGTGTTAGATATGTAAATACCTAAAAATTGAATACTATTTATGTAAATCTTTCTCACATTTTTTGCCTCATGCAATGCTTTTTTTTTAATTTTATATGGTGTTTAGGGGCATTTACATGCCACCCAATTCATATGTATTTATATATCTAACACCTAAATTTTGTTTTTTGCATTTATATATACCATCAAAAATTTTCATATTGAATATAAAATACCATCAATTTAGCATTCAAAAAGGGAAATATACATTTTCATGCATATGTAAGATAATATGTATATAAAAAATTAAAGTTTAGGTATTAGATATGCAAATACATAAGAATTGAGCAGTATGAATGTTATTTTTTTTAAGACTTCTATGTTATGTGTGTTGGACATGTTTATTCAGCTAAGGGTCTGTTTGGGGCAGCTTATTTGGTGCGGTGGCGTTTTGAAAACGCATCTGGTCTGTTTGGGTAAACTGCATTTTGTTGGCTTATGGGTTTTCAAAATGCAGAAAATAGTATTTTCACACCGCACCTCCGCACCTATCTAAGTGCGGTGGCAACTTTCTGGCAGCAGTCTGACTTTTCTACAAAAAAAAAAATCGTAATAATCACCGCACCTAGCTTATCAACAGATTATTTTTAATCAGCTTATCAACAAATGATTCAATTAACTATAGCTGCCCCAAAGAGACCCTAAATCTCTCTCTCTCTCTCTCTATCTCTCTTTATCTCATAATTTTGAGCTAAATTATATTATCAAATTTTATGTCATTATTGGTTGCGTTAGGTAGTCGACAACCAGCGTAAAACTTGTCGAAAAAATCATGACATGAATCCTTTTGATCATTNTTAAGGGTCTGTTTGGGGCAGCTTATTTGGTGCGGTGGCGTTTTGAAAATGCATCTGGTCTGTTTGGGTAAACTGCATTTTGGTGGCTTATGGGTTTTCAAAACGCAGAAAATAGTATTTTCACACCGCACCTATCTAGGTGAGGTGCGGTGACAACTTTCTGTCAGCAGTCTGACTTTTCTACAAAAAAAAAAAATCGTAATAATTACCGCACCTAGCTTATCAACAGATTTTTTTTAATCAGCTTATCAATAAATGATTCAATTAGCTGTAGCTGCCCAAAGAGACCCTAAATCTCTCTCTCTCTCTCTCTCTCTCTCTCTCTCTCTCTCTCTCTCTCTCTCTCTTTATATCTCATAATTTTGAGCTAAATTATATTATCAAATTNAAGGCTTTGTTGTTGTTGTTGTTGTTGTTGTTTGTTGTTGTTGTATTGGTACCAATCTAATATTTAAGAAAATACAATGAAAAAAAAAATAAATCATATAGTTGATCCAACTTAGTGGAATAAAGATTTATTGTTGTTGTTGTAGCAGCACTGCATAAGAGCATAATCATGTTATATTCNATAATTTTGAGCTAAATTATATTATCAAATTTTATGTCATTATTGGTACCAATCTAATATTTAAGAAAATACAATGAAAAAAATAAATAAATCATGTAGTTGATTCAACTTAGTGGAATAAAGATTTATTGTTGTTGTTGTAGCAGCACTGCATAAGAGCATAATCATGTTATATTCACGACGACCCCCTAGAAATTATTATTTTTTAATATAAATAATAAAATTTAATAATTTTTTTTTATATAGTTTAGACAATTTAATTCTTTCGCCCCTGCCCCAACTGCCCCACCCTTGATATATATATATATATATATATATGGCTTTTAAACCCTAAACATTTATATCATTATAGATGCAATAAATTTGATTATTTTTAAAATTAAAATGATGAAATGGTTTATTTGCTCTGAGATATGATTCATGAGAGACATTATGCGCCGTTTATCATTTTTAATGACATGTATATATAATTATTTTCTTAAAGATATGGATTTTATTTCTCAATATGTGTCTTCACTTTAATTTGTGTAGCACAACACTGTTTATTTAATAACATTTATTTGTGGGGTCTTCTTTCAAAGTTAGCCCAGACATGAGATAATGTCTCATGCTACATCATGTATTATTAGAGTTCTCCTGGAGATTATTAGTTGTATCAATTTGGATTATAAAGTTAAGTTCAATTCTGACCTGAAGTTGATCTGACCACAATATGATTGACCCAAATCCAATCCATTAAAACGTCAAAAGTTTCATTCAAACTTGACTGAACCTTGTTATAAAAAAAATAATACGACAGTAATAAAGCGAGAAATAGATCGAGAAAAAATACCGAAAAATGCGACNCCATGTATTATTAGAGTTCTCCTGGAGATTATTAGTTGTATCAATTTGGATTATAAACTTAAGTTCAATTCTGACCTGAAGTTGATCTGACCACAATATGATTGACCCAAATCCAATCCATTAAAACGTCNTTACTTATTTAAATGGTTTCCTAAGGTGCAAAAAAAAAAATTGCTCAATTTTTATGTAGTGGACCGGGCTCCACATAACCTAACAAACCTAGACTCACCTAATTCAAACTCGACCAGTCTAACTTATTTATTATATGGATTATGCAAAATTTTATGTTACTAAAACCCTATTAATAAGAATTTGTGTTTGACCCAATTCTGTTATTAGGGTCAGCCTAAGCCAGACCCGAAGATAATTTGAATTTTTGTAAGTCGGGTTTAAGTTGGTTTGTGGGTCGGATCATTTTATTAACACTCATAGGCACAAGTTAGAGATGGTGGGAAGGAACTCATGCNAGACTCACCTAATTCAAACTCGACCAGTCTAACTTAGTTATTATATGGATTATGCAAAATTTTATGTTACTAAAACCCTGTTATTAAGAATGTGTGTTTGACCCAATTCTGTTATTAGGGTCAGCCTGAGCCAGACCCGAAGATAATTTGAATTTTTGTAAGTCGGGTTTAAATTGGTTTGCGGGTCGGATCATTTTATTAACACTCATAGGCACAAGTTAGAGATGGTGGGAAGGAACTCATGCATTAAAAGTGCTAATTAATTAACTAATCACAAGATTTATCATCTTCTTTTTCTTAAATAAATATGGATACATCATCCAACAAATCTCATAGTGAATTATATATAAATTGGATTAAAGTCAAATGCTGTAGAACGAAAATGCACTTCATTGAATTTTACAGTCCCATACTGGGCACGTACCAGCAGACCAATCCCGTTCAAGTTGAACAACAATGTCTAGAGCAAGAAAAAATATTACATCAGTACTACGCACGTAGAAGGAACGTGCGTACCCAATAAAATCACGCCACGTATCNTTGTAGCATGCCTTTTTCTTTTGTTTAATTTCACTCATTAAGGAATTAATCTAGGCATAAAAAGGAAGCCCAACAAAAATTCCTCTTCTGTATTAATTTAAGAAATCAATCAATGAGGCGGGAAAGCGGTAAAGGCAATTCACGCAAGTAGCAGTCAAAATAGAAGAAAAGGAAACATTTAAAAAAATACTTATTTAAATGGTTTCCTAAGGTGCAAAAAAAAAATTGCTCAATTTTTATGTAGTGGACCGGGCTCCACATAACCTAACAATTCTCCCACTTGGAGACTGGGACACTGACCGCGCTCACTGTAGGCATCATTCGCTTGTTGTACCGACCTTTTTCCTCAAACATGATATCCTCCACCTCTGCAACTCAAAACCCCTGTCTTCAAGCTAGAAGACCAACTGAAGTTGAACACAACTTCAGTTTCTCAAGTGTGACACTCTTGGTCAACATATCAGCAGGATTCTTGCTTCCACAAATTTTCTCAAGTAGCAATTGTTCATCATCTAACAATGATCAAATAAAGTGATACCTGATCTGAATGTGTTTGGTCCTGGATTGAAATGCTGGATTTCTAGCTAGGAATATGGCGCTCTGGCTATCACTGTAGAGAGTGCCTTTCTGAACCTCTTTACCCAATTCCGCCAAGAAACTCTGCAGCCATATCATCTCCTTAGCAGCCTCTGACACTGCAACATACTCAGCCTCTGTTGTGGATAAAGAAACTGTCTTTTGTAGATTAGAGCCCCATGACACTGCAGTACCACCAAGAGTATAAACATAACTTGTAGTACTCTTTTCTACTATCAATGTCTCCAGCTAAATCTGCATCAACATAACCCTGTACCTCTAAGCTCTTTCCTGA
>JXCR01053245.1:54765-67656 GCA_002079205.1 Phalaenopsis hybrid cultivar
ATATATATATATATATATATATATATATATATATATATATATATATATATATTGTTGGCATCAATTTTTGATGTCCCGTGTATAGGGTGTCTAAACGGACTACTCGGGATGATCTACTGCTCACTTATAGCGTCCTACAGTTTAAGGCACCCATTTGAGACTTGCTGGCACATGATTGGGGCACAAAGCTAGGGTTTGCAACGATTCGTCCTTGCTTGGGAGAGTTCGTCATTAGGCAGACTCATTCAGGATTTGGGATACGTTTGATGTCCATTTTGGTGATCAGAGATCACTTTGCACCCATTCAGAACCTCCCGCGGTTAAGGGAAGTCACGGAGCCCTCCCATGTATGCTACGAGAAAATTAGGGTTTGGAACGCCCTACCCGCGTCGTCATCTGGGGTAGAGCTATCAAAAAAGCTCGTTGTTCGCGAACAGTTCGTGTTCGATTCATTCGAAAAGCAAACAAATCAAACACGAACAATTCTTTTCGTTCGGTTTGTTAAACGAACCAAACACGAACAATGATGTGTTTGTTCGTGTTTGATTCGTTAATGTTTTAAATATAAAATAATTTTAAATAGTTATATATAAAAAAAATTATGATATTTTAAAAATAATTATATATTCTAAACATTTATCATGTTTAAATACTGCAAACAAATTTTAATATTTTTGAACAATTCGAACATTTCGAATCACTCAATTAATTTGAACAATTCGAACAATTCGAACAATTCAAACAATTTGAACTTATTTCGAATAAATCGAACCGAACACGAACAACAACTTTANCTACTCAATTAATTTGAACAATTCGAACAATTCAAACAATTTGAACTTATTTCGAATAAATCGAACCGAACACGAACAACAACTTTAACGAACAATTTCAAACATGAGCCTATTTCAAACACAATTAATTTCAAACGAACTGAACACGAACGCACGCTCTGTTCGTTTCTGTTCGGTTCGTTCACACCCCTAGTATGAGGCGACCGTTGGCGTCGAATCCCCTAGTAAATGGTCGATCAAAATACTCACTTTTGAAGTTTCAAAACCATATTTTAGTCATACTTAATCCCTCGTAGCTTACAAATCAAAGAAATCAGGGATTTCAGGCTAGCCGATGCCTAGTTGCCCAAAACCGCCTCGAAACCTCCAACCTGAGCCCTGGAAAAGTAGGTGCTAGTACCTGGCTCCCAGGCGCCCAAAAAACACCTCAAATTGGTCATTTTCCTAGGCCAGCGAAAGTGGCGTCTATGCCCGAGGGGCCTAGCGCCATGCTGCCAGACTGGATGCCTAGGTGCCAGTCTAGTTTCAGAAAATGATTTTTTTCTCGTTTTTGGGGCCATTTTGACCTTGGTGCACCCCCCTAGGCAACCGAAAAGGTAGATCTCCTTGGGTTATGTGGGGATTTTCCTTGCATGCAAAAAGGGGCTCATGATACCTCTTTTGGGGGCTTCTAGGTGATATCATGATGCTATTTTTGGCAAATTATGAGGAAAAATTTGAGTGAGCTGGTCTTATGTTTTTGCTAGGCTCATTTTCCCTCATTTCCACTCATTTTTCAAACTTGGGCTATTGGTGAGAGTTTGAGAGTGCTAGAGGGAGAAGCCCATCTTCTTCCTCAATGAGCTTAGAGTTTCTTGGAGTTTAGAACTTGGAGCAAGGAAAAAGGAGGAGGGATCTTCATCTTCCTCAAGGAGAAACCAAGGTGGTTGGTCATCTTCCAACCTTTTTCTCTTCTTCATCTTTTTTTTTTCCTTCTAGGCGACTTCTTCCGTCTCCGACGAATATTCCAGGAAGCACGAATAGGAGAGCTTCATCCTAGCTTAGGGGAAGGAGGACTCCGGCGAGGTCACGGTCGCTCCGGCGATGAGAGCATCATCCTACGTTGGAGAGGGAGAACTCCGACGAACTTTNCTTCCAACCTTTTTCTCATCTTCATCTTTTTTTTTCCTTCTAGGCGACTTCTTCCGTCTCCGACGAATATTCCAGGATGCACGAATAGGAGAGCTTCATCCTAGCTTAGGGGAAGGAGGACTTCGGCGAGGTCACGGTCGCTCCGGCGATGAGAGCATCATCCTACGTTGGAGAGGGAGAACTCCGACGAACTTTGTAGTCCTCTGGCAAGGAGAGCTTCTCCACTTCTTGGGGAAAGGAACTTGGCTTCATCATCTCTCCTACCCCTGGGAAAGCTTTTTGTGGAACGAACGTCGGACTTCGATCAACCACCATGATGGTGAGACTCCTTTAACATTCGTTCTCCCTTTCATTAGGGCCCTTAGGTTTGGAAGTTAGAGAAGCTAGGTTAGGATTTTTGGCGTTCCCAAACGAAATTCCATAGGTTAGGAGCTTTGTGTTTCCCTCTACGAATCCTATGAGCAAAACCTATATTTTTTTGTTTCTATCATGAAATCCCAATGCCCAGGTCATTGTAAACCCCATGTTTGAGCCGACTATTTTGTTCCCACGTTGAAGGGGAAGTGAAATATGCCATTTTGGGCGTAGAGAGCAGAAAGTCCCACGACTTTGACGTTTCCTATACCGCGAAGACTTCCCATAGAATTTCTTCGTGTTGGGCAAACGGAGGCGGCCACCCGTTGCTCTGTAGCGTCACTTGCCTCGCTCCGACAACTACCTTTAGGGTGACCCATGAGATTGTTAGGATGAGCCGACTTTGTAGCCAAGAACGTTGGAATCTCATTTTTTATATATTTGTTCGCATTTGCATCATTTTGCGTGTCGAGCATGACTTTTTATAAGTGCATTAAAAAAATCTTTTTTTGCATCTTTCTTCCGCCGACTCGTCTGATCGGTCGCACTAGCCAGATCGAATATATTGTCATGTCTCATCGGCTCGTCCGAATGACCCCTCTGGCCCGATCGACACAACCAACCATATTTTGGCTATTCGACTGAGCGACCACACCGACCCGATCAGATTGGTCTTCATGTCTTGTCGGCTCGTCCGATCAGCCCCACCTGCTTTATTGGCATGACCGACTATCTTTTGTTGACTCGTCTGATCGGACGCACCTGCTTGATTTGACCGATCAATGTGTTTTTTCGACTCGCTGATCAACCGCATTGGGCCGATAAAATCGATCGATCTAGTGTCGACTCTTCTGATCTGCTGCACCGACCCGATTTGCTCGACTGATAGTTTCTATTGAATGTTGCATTAACACATTCACACTTACACCCTGTCATGCATTTATAAGCATAAATTTTTGTGGTAATTTTTTTGGGTTATTGTACTATATTCCTCACTTGGAGCCACTGTTTTAAATTCATATAGTTTATATTTTTTATTGAGAATATTTTTAATAAATTTAACATGACTGTACTTTGTTCAAGAACCTCAACAAATGGATATCGATAGTGAGTTTTTTTAACAACTTCAAAATCTTGAAAATTGTTAATCTAACGGTCTGTTTGAGGGCAGCTGCGGCTTATCCAGCTTATTCTGATAATCTGTTGATAAGCAGTTTATCCTGATAAACTGACTGACTATTTAGTTTGTGCGTTTGGAAAACGACTAATTTACAACTGTTTCTGATTAAATGATCACTCTGCCTCTGATCTAGACAAGTTATTTAACTGTTTGTTTTGTGTGTTTGGAAATCAACTTATTTGCAACTTTTTTTGGATAAATGACTGTCCTGGCACTGCGCAGTGTTGCTGTTTGTACCAGAACTGTAAAAATTACACATTTGACAGTTGAGAACAAAAAAAAATCAATTCATAACAATACAAAATTATGATATACACCTTACTTAAAAGTGAGTATCAAGATATCTANATTTTAAATTCATATAGTTTATATTTTTTATTGAGAATATTTTTAATAAATTTAACATGCCTATACTTTGTTCAAGAACCTCAACAAATGGGATATCGATAGTGAGTTTTTTTAACAACTTCAAAATCTTGAAAACTGTTAATCTAACGGTCTGTTTGGGGGCAGCTGCGGCTTATCCAGCTTATCCTGATAATCTGTTGATAAGCAGTTTATCCTGATAAACTGACTGACTATTTAGTTTGTGCGTTTGGAAAACGACTAATTTACAACTGTTTCTGATTAAATGATCACTCTGCCTCTGATCTAGACAAGTTGTTTAACTGTTTGTTTTGTGCGTTTGGAAATCAACTTATTTGCAACTTTTTTGGATAAATGACTGTCCTGGCACTGCGCAGTGTTGCTGTTTGTACCAGAACTGTAACAATTACACATTTGACAGTTGAGAACAAAAAAAATCAATTCATAACAATACAAAATTATGATATACACCTTACTTAAAAGTGAGTATCAAGATATCTAATAAAAAGAAAAAACATATTGAAATTAAAATTAATAAAAGGATGATAATATTCATTCTAAATTGCAAAAGAAACATGTCATGAGCAATATTGTCCGATTAAGACACCATCGAACCCCAAACAACATTGTTCGGTTGGAAAACCGTCGAACCACCAGCGACATTCTTCGGTTGGGATACTGTTGACCCCCCGAGCAACGTTGTTTGGTTGGGATACCGTAGAATCGACGGACTGTCTGACCACCCGAAGAATTTATAGTCATCCGGTCCGTCTACCCACCGCGGGCACCTATAGAACTGCCGCTCGTAGCTGTGGCTTGTGCGATGTGAGCAACAAAGAAGGCTGCTCGCAGCGGCATAGCACTCGGTCTAAGTTTTCCGAGAACTTGTAGCTCATCTTCCTACAATTATTAAAGAGAGAACACTTCAGTAAAAAATTAGATGAAATAAACAAAAAAAATGTGAAATTTGAANGCATGTCATGAGCAATATTGTCCGATTAAGACACCATCGAACCCCGAACAACATTGTTCGGTTGGAAAACCGTCGAACCACCAGCGACATTCTTCGGTTGGGATACCGTTAACCCCCCGAGCAACGTTGTTTGGTTGGGATACCGTAGAATCGACGGACTGTCTGACCACCCGAAGAATTTATAGTCATCCGGTCCGTCTACCCACCGCGGGCACCTATAGAACTGCTGCTCGTAGCTATGTGGCTTGTGCGATGTGAGCAACAAAGAAGGCTGCCCGCAGCGGCATAGCACTCGGTCTAAGTTTTCTGAGAACTTGTAGCCCATCTTTCTACAATTATTAAAGAGAGAACACTTCAGTAAAAAATTAGATGAAATAAACAAAAAAAATGTGAAATTTGAAAATACGAAACGAAAATATGAGTAAAAAAATAGCAAGCGTTGGTACTCAGAACACCCATAAAGGTCCGAAGTATCATCATGTATCTAACAAACCCACAAAAATATAAAACAAAAAATATACCGTGAAATTTTCAAATAAAAAACTATACCAAATATAAATATACTGAATATAAAGCAAAAAAAAAACAACAGCCGAGAGGCCTCAGTGAAGTAACCAAATCAACGAACGAGTCTGTCATAACATGCAGACATTAGATCTTCTAAAAAATGAGTTCTCGGCTGTCTTTAACCCACGTGGAGCCAACGTTCAGTGACAAATGTGCTNACTATACCAAATATAAATATACTGAATATAAAGCAAAAAAAAAAAACAACAGCCGAGAGGCCTCAGTGAAGTAACTAAATCAACGAACGAGTCTGTCATAACATGCAGACAGTAGATCTTCTAAAAAATGAGTTCTCGGCTGTCTTTAACCCACGTGGAGCCAACGTTCAGTGACAAATGTGCTTATCACCAAAAAAAAGGTCATCCAGTAGATCCTCATATATCGATGCTCGGACAAGAAGAAAAGACACCAGTTGTATTCATTAGGATTTCACATGCAACACCAACGGATAACCCACGGTCTGTGGCGTTCTCGCTACCGATCCATCATGAATAATTGATTTGACATGTTATGAATAAACTGCTTCTTAAAATAAAAGAAAAAAATCATGCAAATATAAAGAAAAACAAACATTTTCCATAACATATACTACTTTAGTAACAAAATTTTTCACATATAATTGTCTTGAAAATACTTAAAAAGAAAACATATCCACTACAATCCGCAGATCTTAGAGCCACAAAATAGCAAAGTCTCATGTTTCAATCGAGAGACATAAATATTCGACACGTAGCTCGGGCCGCAGCTTCATGAATATTTGACTGCGGGTCGGGTCCTCGAGCAATTTAACAAATTTTAAATAAAAGGTGGGATCAACCAAAATTTCTGGAATTCTATCAAAAACTACCATAAAATCATCGATGGAGGTGTCAGCTATAACAACAGGTTGTGGAGCTGCAAATACTTGTATCAGTTTATCTATCGAGCTCTTCATGAAAGCATATTTATCTTCTGTCCTTTTTTTCATCCTTCGGCTCTTGATTGGCACGTGGACTTAAACACCCTTTGGTCTAGGCCCTTCACCAGAACCTGTAACCTGTAACCTGTAACCTGATCGGGTGGCAAGTCAATTGAGATGGTTGCAAACCCCTGCTCACTTGGGTTAAACGCATGCTGACCCGTCGCAACGACCCCCTTGAACATTATGTCCAATTTATCTTCCAAGTCCGAGTCAATTCCGCACACCTTAAATTTTTTTGCAGTTGGTACTACCTGCAACGCGGAGGGGGGAGGGGGTGGGAAAGAGGACATATTAGATGAAATAGAAATAAAAATTGCAATTAACTGAAGAGTTCTCAGGGGTTCAATTATTGCCTCTAACTTCTCAGTCCACCTATCCTCTGAAGCATCTACGATACACTTGATAGGATCCCATTTCAATTCCGTAGATCTCTGTTTCAGTTCCTTCCTTAACTTCTAGTCATTTTTTAGCTGATCTCACTTGTTCTTGAATTTTAACCTATCTTACTCCCGCTCTGCCATNGCTCTTGATTGGCACGTGGACTTAAACACCCTTTGGTCTAGGCCCTTCACCAGAACCTGTAACCTGTAACCTGTAACCTGATCGGGTGGCAAGTCAATTGAGATGGTTGCAAACCCCTGCTCACTTGGGTTAAACGCATGCTGACCCGTCGCAACGACCCCTTTGAACATTATGTCCAATTTATCTTCCAAGTCCGAGTCAATTCCACACACCTTAAATTTTTTTGCAGTTGGTACTACCTGCAACGCGGAGGGGGGAGGGGGTGGGAAAGAGGACATATTAGATGAAATAGAAATAAAAATTGCAATTAACTGAAGAGTTCTCAGGGGTGCAATTATTGCCTCTAACTTCTCAGTCCACCATTCCTCTGAAGCATCTACGATACACTTGATAGGATCTCATTTCAATCCCGTAGATCTCTGTTTTAGTTCCTTCCATAACTTCTAGTCATTTTTTAGCTGATCTCACTTGTTCTTGAATTTTAACCTATCTTACTCCCGCTCTGCCATTTCCTTAAACTTTTTTAAAATATTCTGTCACCTTTCTTTGTTAAAGTAAGTGTTAGGTCTATTTTCATGTTAAATCTCCTTAATACAAATGTTGTAAAAAATGTTTGTCACATCCTTATCCCGCATTGCTGACGTAACCCCTTCTTTGTTCTTAGCCATAGTGGAACTAATAAAAAATATCGATCAATAAGCCCACTAGTATTGATAATAAAGTAAAGCACCAATAGAAACAATAACATAACCTAATAAAGAAAAACATTTGAAGCATAAAGTACAAGCCACCATAAACACAACCCACATACCTAAGGCCAGGAGAACACACCGAAGCCATCATAAACACCTCACACAGCCACCACACATAAGCACATCTCGCATCCACCGCCAACCGACACTCCCAAAGCCAGAAGATCACAACCATGCCACTATGAACACTGCTCACATCCACCAAAGACAAACACACCATTATGCCACCACCACACACCCAAGGCTAGAAGAGCACCCAAACCGACATAAAAAACACTCAAAGCCACTAAACATCCTCACATCACATCCACCACCAAACCCACACACCTAAGGCCAAGAGAGCACACCCAAACCATCATAAACACCTCACACAGCCACCGTACATAAGCACACCTCATATCCACTACCAACCGACACACCAAAAGCCCGAGGGTCACACCCATGCCACCATAAACACCACCCACATCCACCAAAAATATTAGCAAACTTGCATAATCTGCAAACCTATCCAACAACCAAGCTTTAATTGCACATATCTGCATACCTCCCTCATGTATAGAGTGCACCGAGAATCAAATTAGCTCATTATAAAGATCACAACCCAACATTCATAATCCCTTTCCAAATCAAGCCTTCATATCATAAGGCATTGGCACTTAAAATATCAAGCATAAGGCATCAACACTCACAACCATAAGGCATCGACAAATATATTCAAATGACAAGCTAAACTAGATTAAACACGTTGTATTCACATGGAAAACCAAATGCATTGGCAGTCCCAACTGAGGTTAGGACAGAGGATCGAGAGATGCGAAAAGGGCATAACACAACACAAATAAAGCCATACTTGCAGACGATACAGGAGAATAAGGAGAAGAAGCTCGCGAGACAGAAGGGCTTATGCAAAATGAAACGAGAAGAGGATTGATGACATCTGGGAGCGAGGAGGAGTTAGAGCAGAGGAGACGCGAAGAGGGCAACTCCGTCCAAAGAAAAACCAAATGTGGATTGTGCTCAGGGCGCCGCGTGCAATGTTTAGTTAAAAAAACCAAACGCTGTTTGGAAAACATTGTCAAAACACGTTTTCCAAACGATGCAGCGATGTTTTCAAAACGCCGTCGCAATAGGTAAACTATCCCAAACGGGCCTTAAATTGTATTTCTGAATTCGCTAGGGAAATGGTGGTCGTGGTTTTCTGAAAGCTTCCAATCATTTTCTCCTTCTTTTCTTCTACAAGATGATCTGATAAATTTTTTATGTTTCTAGGCACTATTTGAATTTTGGGTGTAGGTTCAACTTCAGCTTCATGTTTAGCACCATCCTTTTCTATCCTATTCCTATTTTTGATCAAGGAAATTATTTCAATTCTATCTTTCTCCTATGTTTGACTACCTTGCATTGCTCTTCACCCTTTTCTTTAAGATTCACTTTGATATTGTTTGGTAAGATCCCTTAGGGCCTATTGTTTAACGAGTTAACTAGTTGCTCAAATTGTGTTTCAATATTTCTTATGATCGCAACTTGATTTTGTAAATAATTGCCCATTTGCAAACACCAAATCTTCCACAGATAGCTTTTTCTTCTTAAATTGATTGTTTGAAGTGAATCATGGCTCGTAACTAGTTCTCGGGTTGGAAAAACTAATAGTCTGATTGCTTCAATTTCCAAGTTGATTCTATTGGTTGCTAACCCAATTGTTATTATTTACGTTTTGATTGTTGTTCCAATTAAAGTTGAGATGATTTTCCCAACCTGAGTTATAAGTATTTGAGTAAGAGTTGTTAGGTCGGTCGTTAATCAAATTTATAGACTTTACATTTGAAATAATAGGTTCACCGAATGGTCTATAAGAAGTATCCTCACTCATAGGTGCCCATTGTATTCGATCTAAGCCTAATTTGTCAAATTTATAAAATATAACGACCACTTGTGAAGTCAGAAATACTAGTACATCAGTGTCATACTGTAGTAATTTTTTTAAAATTTATTCTCTCAAAAGACCATTGAAAGATATTTTTAGCCATTTTCTCAATCAAAGAATGTTTCAAATGACTTAAACATTAACAACCTCACACTTGTAGTATCTCTAATTTACCTTAAAGATCTCACTAGCCCATTATATAAGATTTGTATTACGTTGGCGCTAGCCTAAGAGCAATTTTGTCTTTTATTATTATTATTGTAGGGTATAAATATGCTTACTATGTTTAGAGTCAATGGGCATAAGATTGAGTTATGAGTTTTAGATTTAGGGCTCGGGGGAGATTTCCTAACTCTCGAATTGTAAGAATATGGAGAAATCGCATGACTCTCAAGCAGTGGGTGTATATCTTTGTATTCTTATTTAGTTATTTGGATTATTGAAAAAAAAATTATTTTGGAAAAGCACGATGAATTTGATGTAATATCGTATCAAATTGGTATCAAAGCAAGATTTTGGAAGAAACCACTAAATCGATGAGTGCTCGATCAGGCAGAAAGGGATTCAACTATGGAAAATACCAAAATAAAGATTGTTGCACCTTTGTCTAGCTGGGAATAAACGCATGTGATCCTAGCGTACTAGGAAACTAGCAACAAGATCAACAAAATCGCAAGGTTCACGGCACTTTGTCGACAATACGGTTGTGATTTGGAGCTAGTGTGTCAATACTGAGTGTATAGGTGTGGTTTAGATATAAGGTTCCTGCGATATAGTTGCGATTGCTGGAAGCAAACAAACGATACATAGCTACAATGTTCGAACCCCATCGATAAAATCTCTATTCAAGCTTACAGTCACGCGCAACGCAGGATGTGCGTGGCGACATATCCTGAGAAGGTTGTGAGGGATCACGACGAACAAAGACCCAAAGCTCCCATCTTTCGGGCTGAGGGGATCACGACGAACAAAGACCTGAAACTTCCATCCTTCAGGATCGCACCAATCTGTTCGATACAGTCGCAGAAAGAGCCAGTTAGGAAGCATCAGAGGGATTGTGACGTGCAATGACCTAATTAAGCGTTACATATGGGATTCAAATAGCTCGGATTCAACTAGCTGGGAAGCCTAAAACGAGATTGCAGCTACATGATCCTTCATGTAATTGAACCACGCGTACAATCGCGGTAGCTTCTACCTGAGAAGCAATGATGAGATTGATGTGATTTAGGGACACTTATTTGAGGTACAATTGCGATAAGAGCTAATTGCGAAGTGACAAGGTGATTGTAGGGTACAAAATTTTTTGCCTTTGAGATTGTAAATCTTTCTGAAAGAGATGACAACAAAGAAAGTAGATAATTTAGAGAAGAAATTGGAGGAAGAGACGAGTCAAATAAAATTTGGGATGGAGTAAATGTTTTCCACCATAGAAGGAAGGTTTTTATCCATGGAAAATTGATTTGAGGGCTGATATGGAAGTGATGCTGAGGAAATTTGTTGAGATGCAATCCAAGACCCCATCGACAGTTTAGTTTGTCAATCCTAACCTAGGATTGACTGGAGATTTATTAGCTAAATCAAATGGGAAAGAGATCGGACCAGAGGAAAATGAGGAGGAAAACATCCACCATCAAGAATCTCCTCCCAGGACTTTGATTGGGGGTGCATTAGAGATTTATGATGGAGACGGTTGGGCCAAAACATGGAGAAGGGTTATGCAAGAGGTGGGGAGGAGCATGAAGATGAAAAAATAAGAGAAGTTAGAAGTGGATGTGACTATGATCGAAGGAGGGAGTTTTACCCTCGAGACCTGGGGGAAAATGATGGAGGAGGAGGAAGTTGGGGTGGTGATGGTAGGTTTAGGATGTTGAAAATGCTGATTTTCGAGGGGGAAAACACACATGAGTGGGTGTATTAGATGGAGTGATACTTCGTGGTGAATGAGCTAGATGGGGAGAAGAACTCATGGTGGTAGAGTTATGTTTGAAGGAGAAAACCATAGTCTGGTTTCAGTTGAGAGAGGCTAGGTTCCCGATCCCTTTGTGGGATAAATTTACGAATTGTTTGTTGGAACATTTACGAGCCATTTGGGGAGGAGAACTACACAAGCAATTTTATGTTTTGCCTTAGGAGGAGATTTTCCTGGAATATAAGGAGATATTCAAGCTATTGTCAGGATGGCTTAGGGGGATTATTGAAACACGATTCAAGAGGATTTTCATGAAGGGCTCAAAGCCTAACATATGGGCGTTACTCCAACTATTGAAACCGCGGGGATTGAGGGATACAATAGAGCTATCCTAGATGGTGGATGACAAGAACCGTATGAAGAAGGCCAATAGGAGCAGCACAGATGGAGCGTCGTGTCGAAGTGCTGTGACCACAACGATACCAATAGTTCAAACAATATAAGTCTAGAGGTAGGCTGCACGAGACAGAAATGATGGACCACGATCGGGAGCGACACTCAAGTGCCTTACAGAGATAGATTCTGGAGAAGTGAGCCAAGGGTTTTTGCTTTTGGTGTGATGAAAAGTTTACCCTAGGACACTGTTGCAAGGATTGAAGATTACAAGTTCTTATAGTGCAGGACAAAGAGGCAGAGAATGAAGAAATAAAGACAGTTGTGGTGGAGGAACACTCATTCTTCCCCATCATGAGGACAAGGTATCTTTTGGGGGAAAGTATTCTTATGTCGGCGCTTAACCTAAGGACAATTTTGTCTTTGTATGCCTAAGGGGAATTTAGTCTTTTATTATTATTATTATGGAGCGTAAATTAACTTATTATGTTTAGGGCTAGGGGGCATGAGATTGAGTTGTGAGTCTTAAGTTTAAGGTTTGGGAGAGATTTCCTACCTCTCAAATTGCAGGAATTGAGAGAGATCGCATACCTCTCAAATTGTAGGTGTTTATCTTTTTATTTTTGTTGAGTTGTTTGGATTATTGAAGAAAAGAAAATATCATTTTTCCTTAATTTCTATGAAAAAACATGTCGAATTTGAAGCGAATCGTATTGGTTTGAGTTTTCAATAATTGGATAGGGCATTGTGTGAGCTTTTTTCTAAGTAAAGCCTTAAACATTTCGCAAGACTCATAGATTGACTCTCCATTTAATTAAGTAAATTAAGTGATAGCATTCTTAAATTTGGCAGTTTTAGAAGGAGGAAAGTATTTAGCTAAGAACTTTTCGGCCAAATCATTTCAAGTTGTAATATATTGATGATGTAATGAATTTAACCATCTTTTATCTTTTTTCTTAGTGAAAATGGGAACAACTTAGTTTAACAACATCATCAGAGGCATCATTTTACTTAAATGTTGTGTAAATCTCCAAGAAACTAGTTATATGCAGGTTGGGATTT
>JXCR01053269.1:1364-25709 GCA_002079205.1 Phalaenopsis hybrid cultivar
TATATATATATATATATATATATCAACTCGATCCTTTGTGCGCATGACAAAAGTGACAAGGTTCACTTTCAACTATATGTTCATGTTAAAAGCTTGATATATATATGAACCTGATCCTCTGTAGAGTTGATAAGGTTCTTATACCATTGTATGTCAATCTTAAACTCAATCATTTTACAAGTAAGATGTAAAGTTGACAGGTTTCAAATTAAGCATCCAAAATCCCGACGATATCCGAGTTGATAGGAGATTTCAACCAGATGGATCAAATTTTAACTAAATTTTCAAATCAAGTTATCAAAATAATAAATCAAATTGTCAAATTAAACTTAATTACTTAAAGATTTAAATCAAATAAATCAAATCTTTCAAGTTAAAATCCACTAAAAACAAACTCTTTCCATCCTCCATAACAATTTGTTGAGGTTGATTAACTTCTTATTGACTTCAGCTCACAAGAGAGTTAAGATCACATCGAGTGTCAATATATAAACACTCAAAGTAACTTCAGGACAACAATGATAAATCGAGTTCTCTGTTCGCATGATTTTGCCCTCAAATGACACCATAATTGCGACCAAAGGCCTTTGACTTGATGGTTGCTGTCAAATGACACCATTATGTTACAATCACGACTGCAACTCCTATGTTCTCAATTGATCTTTTGCTCATTGAGTTGTGAATCAGAAGGGTACAATTGCTTTATACAAAGTCTTTTGTCAGCTAAAGTCAGCTTAAATTTTCTCCGTAGATAAACATTCACCCGAGATCTACTAGGATCCCTTGGATGATGCAACTCATGGTTGCTGACAATAATTTTTCAGTCAGGTTGGTTCGATTATGTAGCACCTAAAATTTTGGGAACCAACAAATCTGTGAAACATACAACTTCCCTTTATCAAGATAAAGTGAAATCACATGTCTGAAATGAGAGCTACATGGGAAAAAGTGGAAGAAATGCGACAGAAATATTCCTCTGTTCAAGTAAAGTCAGAAATTTTGAGAATAAATTTTATAAGGAGGGGAGAGTTGTAACGTCTAAAATTTAGGGAACCAGGTAAAGTTCAACAAATTTGAAAAACACCCTAAATTTAATCAAAATAATTTTATGAAATTCTATGCATGAAATCAATCAATTTCATATAAAACACTATATTAATTATGTATGGATTGTGAGATATAAAATTTTGAAGATGCAAGTATAAATAACACAATTTAACCTTAATTACGTTTCTAATCTCTCCTGTCCTATATTCCTCACTGTAGTTAGGCAATCTTACCCCCACTTATACATGCATGCATCAGTTTGAAGAGAGATCATGCGGCTGTAAGGGGGCATGAGTTATATGTCGCACTCTTTATTTCCTTGTTCCTGAATTTGCTCGTTGGGAAGGTTCCCAGAGCTCCTGTGCGACCTTGCACTATAGCAGAACGTAATTAGCCGATAGTCGAGTGCTGCATAGCAAGATTCAAAGCTTTTGGGAGAATTCCGTAAGTGCAGATACCTCTTTTACGCTATTTGAGACTTTCATTTCTTTTCAGTTGCTTCTATCTTGATATTTGCCTCAATTTTTGTGTAATTTTCTTTTCCAGTAGTTGTCAAAGGCACCATACTTGTGTTTGAGGTGTCTAAATTGGTTGGCGAGCTTCCATATTGGTTTCAGCATAAAATTAGTGCAGGGGATGAGAAGATTGAAGTGTTAGGAAGTGTTGAGAAGAATAGGCAGTTTCTGACGATTTTATGTTGAGAAGACTTTTTGAGGTATGTGCTGACATTTAAAAAAATGTTTTTGGTTAAATAACAATACGAGCTAAAATTTCACAAAATTCTGTGTTGTATGCCGATTTCATAATGTTTAAACGAGGGATCGAGCTCGAGACGAGCGTGAGGGAACTCATCGCAATGCTGCTCCGTCAACTCAGGTGAAATCATCTTATTCTAATTTAGTAAAAATAACATTCTATAGGTTTTATGTATGTATTCGATATTGTTGCATTTAGACTTTTTTGCATATTGTAGATAAATATCTGTTTGGAATGTATGAGGGTTGATTTCTTTTACTACATATACGATGCTACTATGCTACTATGCTATGATACATGTGTCCATGCTTATGAACTAATTACCTGCAGATATTCATTTGATATAACTTGTGTATATGATGTTTGAAATGCCTATGAATGTTTATTATATGTATTATGGTTTAATAAATATTATAAGGAATGTTATGTTGAGACTATTACATGAGTGCTTGCAAGTATGCTATGAACAAATGTGGTATTCCCGACTCCTAATGTTCAGGCGGCGATGAAATCTTGGAACCGTTCTGAATAAACGATGACAAAATATAGGGAATCGTTGGTATCATGAGGCTATTGATAACTACTATGTTGGGGGGAACCTTTATCAATAGTTTTAATGACCTTTGACTTACACTCTTCTCGCACTCACTTATGCCCTAGCTGCTCGATCCCTTTATCCTTCTTTTGATAGTCGCTCGAGGTTGCAGGTAAGTCCACTATGATGTTTTATAGGAGAACTCACCTCCTTGGCTTCCAACTCTTTCACCTCATCTCCTGCCTCAATTTGGTTTTTCGTTTCCTTGCTTCTTCGGTTATTCATTTTTTCTTCCTACTCTGTTCTATGCATCGATTCCTCTCACGAGTAATTAAAAAATGAGACATTACAATCTTCCCAACTTACAACAATTTTGTTCTTGAATTTTAAAACAGGCCTCAAGTCATTTCTTATTAAGTTAAAATTAATTTTAAATTTTATTATTATTAAAAGTTTCTTATAATTACCTTGTTGGCCTTTTCGTCTAGATTACATTAATTAATTAAAACCTTAGTTTTGATATCACTTTTGTCACGATCGGTTTGGGGCTTCAAATTAACCAAGACAGGAATAAAAAGTCGGATGGTGAATTGAAATTGCGATGTTCATTTTCTATAACTAGCTATTAACAAATGAAAAAATCACTAATTAAATTAAATTAAACAATATATTTAAATTAACTCGTAACTGGTTGTATGTGTATTTTATAAATATTATTCTTTTTATCGCTCATCTTTAATCACTTAATTAACATAAAAAATTAGTTTTAAATAATAATGAGTTAAACAAGCCAGTGAATAGTCATATTTTTAAACTGCAATAATGCGTGAAAAAAAAAACAAATGCATGCTAGCTAAAATTTTAATAAATCAATATTAGCATTTGAGATGCTATCATTGAATTTTACTATATCAATAACATACCAATATCATTTTATACATCTACAACCATCATAGGAGCACCGTCTAAAAGTTGTATCAATTAAGACACATCAATATAAATATTATTTTCTATTTACGTGCACAAGTAACTTAGTGTTCCCTCACTAGTACCATCAAAGAGTGACTCCATTATAGCCAATAATGCACATACAATCATCCAATAAAAATATCACTTTCACAAAATAAATATTCATTTCCCATGTGCATAACAATCAATATATTTATAAACATTCAATATTTATGATAAATTAAGTAATGTTGTGCATGTATATCATTTTTGGTTTGGTCACATTAAACATCGACCATCTGATCCGATTCGGAGAGTAGATGTTTTAGATTCGACTTATGTTAAGAAAGCCAAAAGGTAGACCTAGGAAAAATTCAGTTTTTGGTATTAAAAATGATCTTAATTTATTATGACATTAAATAGGTCGTAGTGGAGAAAAAAATTCATGTAGCCAACCCCACGTAGTGGGATTAAGGCTTTGTTGTTGTTGTTGCTTTCATTTTGAGTTTTCTCTTGTTTTCGTGTATTTTTCCTTTATGGTAGCCGTCGAAGGCGCCTATTGTGTCCCGGAAGGGTCAAACGACTTTTGCGAGCTTTCAAAAGGATTCTAGCATGATCATAACATAGGAGAGTGTGGTTGGAGGTGATGGAAAGTAAATTTGGCAGCTTTAGAGAAAGATTGGTTGCTAAGAAGATTGTTTAAGGTTATGTTGTAGCAGATCATTTATATTTTTGGTTAAATTACTTTATTAGCCTAGGTATTTTTAAATCTAAAGTTAATTGTGGATTCTAGGTTATTTGCCAGGCGATAGGCTTGAGGCGAGAGTGTGAACCTTCACTATAAAGTGAAATATAAATTTCAGGTAAATTAATTCTAAGTTAAGAGGATTCTTGAGTCTTAAAGTTTAATATTATGTTTTATAGGTTATTAATCACCACGTAAAAGTCACTACAACCTCCAGCTAGTTATCAAATAATAAGAGTTTAGCATGACAACTGAAGTGAATAATTACATTTCTAAATTTTAGTAATTTTCTTTATTTCAGAATGTATGTTAATTTATATCTATGCTTTAGTTCAGTTAGATTTATTTTGCAGCAAATTCTTCATATTGCTAGATATGAAAGATATGCATGATAAATATAGTAAGAAAAATTATGCATGCATGAGATGACTGATATTTAGATAAACATTATATATAAGGTAGACATGTAGGAAATATATGCATGATATAAATGAGATACATGAGATAAATATATGAATGATATAAAAGATATGCATGATGAATAATTACACAATATAGAAGTATGAATTATAGTAGATTGCATTGAAATGTTTCAGAATAATTTTGTATGAAGAATGAAATAACTTACATGTGAATGCTTATATGTACATGCTTAGATGAGGATTTCAACTTCTAATGGTACCAGCAGAGATCGCCACTTTACTTGCGCCAGTAGAGTTTTTCTACCACCTCGGGCAATTGTGATGATTAGTTTACCAACCACTGTGCCTTTTTAAACTTTGGTTGAAAAAATATCTAAAATTAAAATCTTAACTATCATAGTAAGCTGATTAACTAATTCTATGCCATAAAGCAATTTGCCTCAATTTCCGTTTTCGCCTTTTTAAACTTTGGTTGAAAAATATCTAAAATTAAAATCTTAACTATCATAGTAGGCTGATTAACTAATTCTATGCCATATGCTCTGTTGGCGATGCTCTTCAACCTTCCAAAGTCTTATATTAGCTCATTATCATGATTTAGTGTAATTTTATCTTACAAACTAAATAATGCTTATCATGAAGTCCAGAAGTAATTTCTATTAATTTAACTTGTAAATAAAAAAACATTTCAAAAATTGAATATGCTATTTATCATACATCCAGGCAGGAATCCTGTTCTGTTTCTCTTTTCGCTAAAGGCTAACATGTCAATTATTATGTTTGCTCGATGGATATAGTAATATTTCGAATATTGTCACTTTTCCCATGAAGTCTAGTTTCAAGAAAGTTGATCCCTGCATAAGATTCAACGGCAATTCTATAATTGAGAAACATATGTTAATGCCAGGTTCTGTAGGTGGTTTGATTAATTTTTTTCAATGCCACAAATTATAAAGATTCATATTGCTCAAGCTAAAAGGCTGAGTTCTTAAAATTTCCAGATATGGCCAGGTCATGAGTCAATTTGATGACAGTTTTGTTGATATTGCAAGTTTTGGTTGTTCACAATTATAACTCTTTGAAGATAACATTCAAACTCAAACATTACCAGAAACAACCTATCTGCAAATGCGGATTGAGATTGCATGCAATAACTCTTAAATATTTTATATCAATGGGGCTTGATGCATTGAGTATGCCTTATTTTTACATAGAATTGATCCATGTCTAACGACAAATTCACAGTATGATAGTAGAAGACTATTTACTTGTTTGTTTGCATTCATAACCGCTAGGCAGCCTATTAAAGCTGATATTTTTAGCGAGTATTCTGTCTTATAATTAGTAATTTCTACACTAATGGTGTAGATTAATACTTTTAGCTAGTGGTTGAATTATAATTTCAAATAACGGGTGAATTTAAGGGCTAAACTTTCATTCCATATAAACTACTTGGTGTCTCAGATCCACGCTAGTGAAAGACTTGCTACTCTGAGTCCAATGGTTCCATCAATGCTCTCAACTAACGCCAGCTCTAGCTGTTTTACATTCCTCTCTTTCTATCTTCTGATGCTTGATTTGAATAGGTTGCAGTGGCTCTTGCAGTTGCAGCAATTCCTGAAGGGCTTCCAGCTGTTGTTACTACGTGAGTGTACTTGGTTTTGCTAGATTGACTATATTTATATGAGAAAATTCTCATGTCTGTTTTGAGTGTATAGTAAGCATCTTTCATTATTTCTTACCTTTGTTTTTTGTTATCAAGTAATTTAATGCAAACATTACCGAAGGCAAGAATGATACATTTTAAAATAGTCAAGGTTCACGAGGAAAGAGAAAAAAAACAACACTAGGTAAATTAGATTAGAAAGGGGTATGATCATTATCTAATCAAGTTATTTATAAGGTACAGGTTCGTTCTGTGTTCATGTAAATCTCCATCAGCCACATTTTAAGGAAAACTGCTATTTGGTGAAAGTTATTTTTGCGTTTGAATGACCCTTATATGATGAAGTTGTCTTTTTATTGCTCTTCAAATGTTTTGCATGGGCTAGCCAATTGGTGTTATGAACTACTTTGCCATGAAAAGTTAAGACATGCTGCAGGGTTTGTGGTATTGAAACTGTCATTGGAGTTCTGATAAGTTTTTGAAACAAATTTACACTGATGTAAAGTGTGAAGTGCTTCCTATTTAAGGATGGCAAGTGATAATCCAGTGAAAGAGTATTCCCTTATTTTGAAGAGCTATCATCTGTCACTTCACTTCTTAGTTTTTGTTAATAATTAAATTCATGAAAATTTTCATTCAATTATTTCAATTTTGCTTTAATAATGTTTCACATGTGTGCCCAGCAATTCAAGCTTTTGTATTGCTCTTAATAGCTGTTTAGTTTTAAAAAGCAGATAAGCTTATTGTTTGCAGAATTTCTCAATTGGCAATTGATTTTTCCAGTTTCACTTTTTAAAAACTATGAATTGTGAATACTTGTTATTGGAGAAACTTTCTTGTTTTTTGTTTGCGTACTTGCTTATTCCACGTTCGATGAATTTGATGTCTCTCATAGTTATTTTCTTTTAGTTTTTCTTGGCTTAATTTTTGTGTTCATTTAGGTGCCTGGCTCTTGGAACTAAAAGAATGGCACGTTTACATGCAATTGTGAGATCTCTACCTTCTGTGGAGACCTTAGGGTGCACAACTATTATTTGTAGTGACAAGACTGGTACCCTAACAACAAACATGATGTCCGTGTCAAAAGTGAGTTGTGCAAACCCTTGTTTGCTATGCGTAGTTTTTTGTAAATTATCAATTGTAATGTTCTTTCATAAAGGTACTTAATATTGTTAATCGTCGGGCCCTCGGTCGGTTCATGACTGCTACAAGTTATTTTAATGGAAATTATAAAATTATTATACTAAAAAGTTTTTTTGAAAGCTGATGTGGGTATTACAATTATTCTCTTTTGAAGCAGTTGGACATGAACTTTTTAAAGGTTACCACACTAACGTATCTGGTTTAAAACTAGTTCTCTATAATTTTTTTTCTAAAAACGACAAGAAAGTAGTAGCTAAATTGATGTGTGGCAGTTTTCTATAAAGCAATTATTGAAATACCGCCCCAGAGAGATCCTTAAAAATTTAAAAATGCTTGTCCTTATGTTAGAATTTTTTAACCACTTTTAATAGTAATGCTGATTTAAATGGGTGATTTCTTCTCATCATAGTATAATAAAACTGCGAGCACATTATTCTAATGTTTATTACTCCCTGCTAGTCATTTTTTTTCAGGCATGTGCAGCATTCTTGCATTCCTTAGGACTTTGACTTTCTGGGTTGATTTTTTTCCGACCTGTATTTTTTAGGAGCTCATCAATTCCACCATATACCATAGCTTCTGTTCTGTTTTTTAACCATCACCTAAGAAATCTTCTTGGAAGGCTCAAAAGATATCATGTCTCTATCTAGACTCAAGGCTCTCACTTTTTGCTATGTATTCTATTTAGTTGAACTAAGATATGCAATCAGGGTCCTTGTGTTCTGATTTTGCTTAATCAAAACTTATGGTAGATTCGAGGAGAGATCATGCACTTTACTTGAGGTTTTTTACTTTAGAAATGTTTCTTCTCCTAGATGCTTTACTAGGCACGTGCTATTGCAGAAAGTGGTGTGGATCTTCTACCCTGTATGGGACAGCAACACCCTATTCTCTACTGGTGCATCTTCTGAAGTGAACACACATTTGGCTTCATGTTTTCAGCAAGTAACTCTGGCAATTTTTCACTTGTTAACGTTAACAAAAGCTGAAGAGAAACAGTACAAGGGTAAAAATGAGAATTTACTTGGCGCTGATAGATTCCAGCTAGTTGCACCGACTGTCAAACTTAGCCTGTCTTAAGCTCCAGTTAAATGATTTGTAGGTCAAGTTTCCTCTAAATTGCATGCTTTGGCAGGTTAACTGTTGGATGACAGCTTTTCTAAATAATAGAAAAGTATTCTGCGTGGTGTTTGGGCTCCATTTGGAGGGTAGTTGACCGATTTAAATGTCACAATTCAAGGTGCAATATTGGATGGTTGAATTGTTGGGACTTGGGAAACAATCAAAAATGATATTGGCAGAAACACTGCATTCAGGCAACGATACATGATACATGATGCGTGATTTCAATATTCCCATAAATTATTTTCCAAGGAAGATTATTTTCAAAGTGTTCATCCTATGTTTATGATTGAAGAATTATCTCAATCATGAGAAATTATACCATATAAGAGAACATAAAAAATTGTTCTTACTATCTTATGATGCTCGCATGGTAGCCCAATTTATTATTCTTCTACTGAAACCTGAACGTTTTTGGGATCAGGCTTTTTACGCCTTCTTGCAACTTTGAGTTGTTACTCCTTTGGTCTTGACTAAACTTTATTGTTTATAGCTTGTTTTCAAACTTGTTATATTTGTTGCTCCTGATAATTTTGCAGTATTTTTATAGAATTCTAGCGTCAGAATTTCATTAATTAATGGGCACTATTTTCTCTGCAATAATATACAGATTTGTGTTGTCGGATCTGTGCATCGTAGTCCTATTACTCATGAGTACACTGTTAGTGGGACGACTTTTGCACCAGAGGGTTTGATTTTTGATGCTGCTGGGATGCAGGTTGTATTTACAGACTTGCATATTCAATGATTTAGATAATGGAATAAGGTTGATTAAGTTTGGATAACTTTGACTTTTTTATTTTGAAAATTTTAAATAGGAACTTTGAAATATTGTAGCAGTGTTAGTTTTTGTTTGTAGTGGAGAGGGGAATGCTTTATATTCCATATTAACATTATCAGATTATTGGCTCTGAGCAGTTTTGATTCATGTTTGTTCTTGCATCTTTTGTTTTGCTTTTCTACAGCAATTTATAGATAATTAGTTTATATTTTAATATTTTTGAGCATAAACTCCTGCATATTCACTTTTTATCTGCTAGAAGTAGGATAATCTCATCCTTCAATTCTTGGATGAAACATTCAACTTGTTAGGTAATTCTTAAGATTATTGAAAAACTTAATTTCACAAGAGCTCTATCTTCTTGTTTTCCCTACTGAACAACGTGTATGACAAACTAGTCATAAAGATAAAAAAAATTTAAATATTGATATGTTCTATTTATTAAAAAATTTGGAGTGTTTTTCCTTGTGACCTAGCCTATATATGCAGCTCGAGTTCACTGCACAGTATCCATGCCTACTTCATATAGCCATGTGCTCAGCTCTTTGCAACGAGTCCATTCTGCAATATAATCCGGATAAGAGGAGCTATGAAAAGATCGGTGAGTCAACTGAAGTTGCTCTCCGGGTACTAGTCGAAAAGGTTAGTTGATTTTGGCAAGAGGATTACTTTTCTTTTAATTGCTTAGAAGGGACAATAATTTTGCAAAGAATAGCTATTTATTCGTATGAAATGTCATCAGGTTGGCCTACCTGGCTTTGATTCTATGCCTTCAGCTCTGAATATGTTGAGTAAACATGAGCGAGCTTCTTACTGCAACCATTATTGGGAGCACCAGTTCAAAAAGGTTCCATCTTTTCTGTATTTTACTGTTTGAGCTTTGCAAGCTACTAATGCTCATTGTCAAAATTTGCACATAATACAAACTAGTTTCTTTTTTTTTTTAATTTTAAATTGTTTTAGTTTATAATTTTTTTTGATATTCAAGTCTTTGGTGTAGATCTCCGTTTTGGAGTTTTCTCGGGACCGCAAAATGATGAGCGTTCTCTGTTCAAGGAAGCAACAGGAGATTATGTTTTCTAAAGGTGCTCCAGAAAGTATAATTTCAAGATGCACACATATTTTGTGCAATGAAGATGGTTCTTCTGTTCCACTTACAATTGATATCCGTAATGAGTTGGAGGCAAGATTCCAGAGGTCAGTTTGTCTTCTAGCATTCACACGTGCAGACCTGTACTTTGCAATGTTGAGATTCTTTTCCCAGCATAAAATGATTAATCTGTCTATAATTATGCTCGTAATATTTTAATTCTTTCTGTATGTGTCTATCAAATGTTCTAAATAGGTAAGATTTTTCTCTGTGGCTGATTTATTTATTTATTTATGCTATTTTCATCTTTTACAGATTATTTTCTTTAACTTTTACTGATTTATTGAGTGGTTGCAGACTATTGAAAGAATTTTTTAGTTTAAGGATTTATCAGATGAAAGATGGATGAAGCTTGCTACCATAAAGCTTAAAAAGAGTGTCTTTTTATGGAGGGAGAAGCTGAAAGGAGTGAAATAGAGAGGTGGTCGGAACAAGATCACTACTTGAGAGAAGATAGAGATGCAGAGAAAGTATTTATCCTCACCTTACTACCAAGACATGTTCTTGAGTTTACATCATTTACATTAGATGGAGTTGTCAGTAAAGGAGTTCACAACGG
Organism: Phalaenopsis hybrid cultivar; assembly: GCA_002079205.1. Lineage (NCBI taxonomy): Eukaryota > Viridiplantae > Streptophyta > Magnoliopsida > Asparagales > Orchidaceae > Phalaenopsis > Phalaenopsis hybrid cultivar. The sequence continues at coordinate 12,239 of JXCR01053269.1, forward strand.
AGTTTTAGCAGCTCATGCTGAAATGTGAGCAGAGGGAGCCAAAGGAGAACACCATAGCCATGAATTTAGAAGATCTGAAGTTAGTCATCAACCATGTCATTTAACTGCAGCTTTACTGGTCATTGAGTGATGTTCAGACATTGGTCCTAAAGGTGGAGAAATACTAGAAACAGGTTAGGAACCTGCTATCATTCATATAGTCACCCATATTATGACGTACCGGTAGGAGTACACTTGAGGAGGGTATGAAAATTGTCCTGAAAGAAGATAAAGCTGAACAGATTGAAAAGAAAACCGAGAGAAGCAGGACACCCAACACAGTGCTCGCAAGAAAATATTTTAGATGTTATTGGTTTGGACACACCTCTAGTTGCCTTATTATTTTCTCTTTTATTAAGCATGGAGCATCAGAAGAAGTGGACAATAGTACTGGAGACATAAAATATAGTAAGGATGTGCAGGAGTAACAACTTTCAGTCGATGAGGGCGTGAGGTTGTAGTTTGACGAGTCTTTCAAACTAAGGCTATGAGAGTTACAACATCTTTTATACCTGTTACACTATGAAGGTAAAGATGTGCAACCTTTTCATTGATGGAGGAGGTTGTGAGAATGTGGTGACTACACAGATGGTGGACAAGTTTCACTGCTCAGAGTCATTTCCAATCATATTCTCTGACTTGGATGAAGAAGACTAGATAGTTAACATTAACTAGAGGTGCCTCATAGAGTTTTCTATTAAAGATTAGTTACATGAGCATGTGTGGTATGATGTTATACCCATGGACGTCTTTCACATTCTGTTGAGAAAACTGTGGCATTTTGATCACAAGAGTCATCTTTGTGGGTTCAATTCATCCATTAAGAATGAAAAGCGCATAAATCTCCTGCTTTCTGTGGAGTGAGGTTATTATTCTCTTGCCATGAGAGAGGCACCAATGAGATTAGTTTTGGTGATTTTAGAGGGTAATGAAATATAAGAACCAATATCAAACATAGGGCGGCCACTACAGAGATTTTCAGGATATTCTAAATGACAGCTTACCGACAATGCTGCCATTTTTAGGGGAGTTTCAACCTGTCTTCACTTTTGAGAGAAATGAGCCAACCTTGAGCTATTTTTGGAAAACTCTGCGAAGTACGCTTGACAAGAAGTTCTAGTTCAGCTCAACAATATACCTACAAATCGTTGGATAGATAGAGATGATTACGCACATTTCGGGAAATATTCTCAAGTGTTTTGTGGGACAAGTGCATCCAACAGTGAGATCCATGTGCTTATAGAGACACAATTGAAGGCCCTTAATTCCTGGAGGTTACAACTGTTCGGTCAGCTTCAATGTGGTTGATTTGATGTTATATGATGAGAAGTTAGAAGCTTCAACATATACGGTTAAAGCTCCACCAACCCTAGTAGACGGACACCGATATGTTCCAGGTTGAGGGAGGGTCGGTTGACCCTCTTTAGTCCGATTTGGTCCAAATAGAGTCGGGCCCATTCCTAATAGTAGTAGGTATATTTAAGTGTTTCTTTGATGTTTAGGGTTTAGTTTTGATTGGTTTGTGTTTAGGTATTTATCCTTATTTCTTTTCCTCATCATTTTATGCATCGCTTGTCACGCCCCAAATGACCCACTTTTAGAGTTAATTGCAGTGCGCCAGAGACAGATGATTCTGTCAGACCAAAATCTTATTAGCACTTATCCTTACGTAATCAGGATCTAGTGGGTGGCAAACCAATCTAAACCAATCTTTGCAATTATATATAATACATTTTATTTCATAATTTATTTATATTCATATTTTTGAAGTGTTGAACATCATATCACAAAATATATATACAGAGTTGCTAAATTCAAAATAATTAAAGTACGTAACAAAAGTTTGTACATGTTCCGAAAACTATATAATGCAAAAGTTGTACACGCATATCTAGCTGCTCGCTCTGGTGCTCCTCAGTTCTTCCTGAAAGCCAACAACATAGAGTGAGCTATAAGTTCAACAAAATAATTAAGGCTAAAATATGATTTTACAGACGGAAAATAAATAATGTGCATGATTATATGTAGCTCAAGTACATATCCACAACACATCACATCATGCTTTAATTATATAAAACATGTAAAAGAAAAGACATGTAATGCAGGAAAACATGACAGCTATATAAAATATATATTTCATTCATTCATATATGATCACAAGCATATTCATAAGAATTTTATAGTCATCAATCATAATCATAAGAATATCATTGTATATGCCTCAATTTTTTCGTGTCATTTTATATCATATGGGTCCTCACTTAGCCCAAAAGCTTATTTAACTATAAAGGTAGAGCTCCTTCAAACATAATAATTATGAATACCCCTCTGGTACTAACGATTTCGTACACTCTATTCCCGTATGATCGCAACGGTTCTTGGTGTTTCGTCTCCATCTAAATGCCATGAGGCGAGAATGTCATTGTTTCCTATCATCTGTACTTATAAGCATTCATGTAATAACCTACTTAACACAATACTTGCGATATTTCTATAATCATAAATTATATAAAAAACAATCATAGGCAATTCATAATCACTTGCATAATCAACATAATATGAATACTTGCAAACAAATATAATACATGCTCATCAGTCTATATTATAAGAAAATCATACTCTTAGTCAATGTTAGTTCAATGTTGACATATAACATTCGCAGGCATTCAACAACATGTAGAAGTTCTAAATGCAATCATATATGAAGGAAGTCCTTTAGAAAATCTTATAGAATTTTTTTATTCTTAATTTATCACATAATTATTTCATTTGAATTGGTGTAGCAGTTCTACGACGAGTATCCCCAAACTCGCCTTAAGTTTGTCATTTAATATAAACAACCTTGAATTCATGAAATTCTTGACATGTTTTGTGAGTTAACCCCAACATAATCAATTTATTAATTCTTACCTAAAAAGGACTTCTCGGCATAACCAACCCTTCCCGATGGTACCTAGTGTGCTGTTTTGATGGGAAAATTTAAAACACATACGTCAGTGCGAGTGAAAATACAAGATCACTATTTGGCCCAAGATAAAACAGGAGATGCAACATTAATACCAGTCAGGTCACTACAGATCGAATGTTCAAACTCTAGCATCAGAAGTGGAGATATCACATCACTATGCGACGAATCTTATAAATATGGTTCAACCCCAGGACCTTACAAACAGTGTACATTTAGTGGAACATTCAAGCTAACCACGTATGAGGGGAAATTGATTCATAGTGATTAACATGTGAGGCCAAACAGTTTCTCAAATCTGCCAGAGACTGTAGCATATTGAATCTGATTGCACAATCAGAATGGTTTCTTCCTTTAATCATGGAACGGTTGAAGAAATAAACAATGACCCAAAAGAAGAAGAATATTTCATGAGGATTCTCAACTTCCAATCAACGAGGAAGAGACCAGTGACTCCGACTGAAGTAATAGTGGTTCGAGAAGAGGGTTACTCTGAAATAATGCGCATCCATAAAGAGCATAAGGTTGCGGTGTTTAAACTACCATTTATATGCGTTGAGAGGAGCAACAACACACTTGAAATTGAATGTCCAAAAGCGCAATGAGTTTGAGGAGTCGGTACTAAACATAGAACTACTTCCGATAATAGGATCTCTTAATTTTCAGATACACAAACTACCTTTTGAGTTTCCCCTAGTGAGAGAGTTCCAAAATATCGGAGTTTAAAAGCTTTTGAGCTACTTCTGGAAGACTATATGGAATCCTTTGACCGATAATTAGTTCGGTAATGTACCCATCGATAGATGATCAGATAAGATGGATGAAATACAATGTGGGAAATCACCATAGTATCTCTTGGGATCTAGGTCATACCCGAGAAGAAGATGACTCTCCTGATTGGGTGCCATTGAGAGTTGCCCAACCTACCATAGATTTTATCCTAGAGCTGATTTCTCCTTAAATACTTGTTTATCAGATACACTCGAATGAGTATGAGGGAAAAAAAATCAGTTACAAATTTGATCGCTTGAGGCTCGAATCGTGAGGATATCCATCACATGCAACTCCAGGTCTGGTTGTGCCATAAGAGGATGAAAATTTATTCTATCAAGTATGTGCTTTTGAATGGCAATGTATACATGCTTGACTTATCGAGAGAGTACGTGTCTGCCGACTTCAACGGGGTCGATCTGACACTATACTACCAAGAGTCAAAAGCTTCGAAAGATGAGGTCAAAACTCCACCGACCACAGGAGATTGACACAGGTGTTTCTTGCTCAATAATGAAAGTAGGAAGTCCCGCTTGGGAGCTGGCGAAGCTTTGCTCGCATGGATCGTTTGGTCTAAGTTTTCTTATGCTGTGTAGCGGCCAACCAACCATTGGGCCCACTCCTATTTATTTTCCTATATATATTTGTGTTTCGGAGCTTAGGGTTAAGTTTTTTTTTTGTATTTTTGTTCATGATAGTCGTCGGCGTCTCGATTTCTCCCCTCTAGGACTGTGTCCAACCGCTAGTAGTGCTCCGACTGTAGCTCATTGGAGGTGGTGATCTTCTTCCAATAGTCAAATGGTGCTTTGACTATAGCTCGTTCTTGAGAGAGTATTTATCATCAACCTCTCATCCTCTGCAACATTCCTCTCTCCGCTGCCGCCTCGCTCAAGGAACGACCTAAAAACCTTCTTACTGTCTTCCTACAACTCCAGCAGTCACCCACCGCCTCCTTTACCTGCTGTCATCTCTTCCAGCCACCTCTGCCCTTGCTACTACTCATTGAAGTGCTCATCTTCGCTGTCCAACCATCCTCTAGCTGCTGCAGCCACGAGACAACCCTCCTTTTGTTGTCCCGCAGTCCCACACATTCCCCGCTGCAGCCGTCGTCATTCCTGCTTGTTACCACCACCTCAAACAGTTGTTTCTGGTCTGCTGTTCCAACTCTCCAACCAGCTCCTGCTTTCTGTCTTTCAGCCTGCCAACCTCCACCTTTCACCTCTGTAGCCCATCACAACTTCCCCTTCCACCTTCTACAACCATCCACTGCCTTGTCACCATCCTCCTGCCATCCACTCACCAAACTGATCACCACCTTTGGATACATTTAGCTGTGTTTATTGTATTTTCTTTTCAATTGTGTGTGGTTGTAATTACATATTTGCTTTTAGTAATATTATTTGTGTTCCTATTCTTAATTGTGTTTTCTTGTGTTTGCTGTTTTATTTTTTTTCCTAATGTGTGTGGTTGTAATCACATATTCAGCAAGATTAAATTTATCTTGAATTTACTCTGTGATATTTTTTATTTATTTAACAATGTTGTCTATTTTTGTTAATGCTTTCTGTTACTTATGACGTTTTTATATGACTTGTTTGAGAGTTATTTCTTTTCCATAATACAAATTATGGGCGTATTGTCAGTGAAAATTGTTTGCTTTGCTGTGCTTTTTAAAAGCTTACATCGGTGTCTTGTTTGTTGTCAGAAAGGTTCACTAACCTGTTCAGAATTTAAAAATCTTGTCCCGACCGTTGATAGACTCTTTTTATTAGTTTTAATTCCAATTCATTTTTCATGATTAGTTTTGCAGGTAAGGAGACCCTCAGATGCTTAGCCTTGGNGCTGGCGACGGAGAGCAAGGGCAGGCGAGCGGCGATGGCAGTGTCTAGAGGGTGAGAGCTGCAACAGCCAGCAGCAGGTGGAGATTAGTGACCAGCGGCGGCGGCTAAAGTGAGCGGACGACAACTACGATTATGGGAAAAATTTTCTATCTAGAATCCGAACGTAGCACTATGTGCAGACTCCCGGAAATATACCGCAATGTGTGTTATATCGGGCTCACCTAGAAAATTATTAAAGTGGAACCACGGACTCCGCAATAATCTCGAAATAACCCCGGAATAACCTTCGCGATATTATTTCAAGGTTATTGAAGTGGAATTGATGGGTTTCTTTTCAAAAACTCCAAAATAAACTCAAAATTACCTGTGGTGTTATTTCACCATTATTGAAGTGGAATATATGAGTTTCACTTCAATAATCCCGAAATAACCCAGAAATAACCCCAAAATAACCCCCGTTGTTTCACTTCAATAACCCCAAAATAACTTCCGCGATGTAGCACACGTGGCGACATTATTGGATTTTGCACGTAGAGCAGCGTCCGGAGTTTGGTCAGAATTTTTTCGGCGATTATGGCGGCAAGCGACAGCTGTGATTGTGGCATCGGGCGATGGCGAGTGGCGGCAAACGATGGTGGGCGGCGGCGGGCTGCAACGGCTGTCAGAGATAGTAGGGGGAGGCTGGCTAGGGCTGACAGTCAGCAGGGACTAAAGAAGGATGGTTGGGGCAACCGGCAAGCGCCAATGGCGACTAACGGCCTCCGGCTAGCGGAGGAGAGCAAGGGCGGGGGTTGGCGATAGTGAGCAGGGGGTCAACAGATAATAGATTCGCCAATACTGACTAGTGTAATTCGGGTCAGAAGTTTTTAAGAATTTGGTAGAATACACTATCATTGTGAAAATTTCATCTAGAATTGAAGAATTTCAAACATACAACAATGCTTACTTCAAAGCTCTGGGTTGTAATTTAATACAAAACAAGAGGTGATGGCATATACTTTTAGAAATTAAAGCCGCATTAAAGGAACTATCCAACATAGGATTTGAAATTAGCTGCAATAGTGTTTACCTTGAAAATTTAGTGTTATTTCAGAGTAGGAATGTCAATAATTAACAAAAATCCGACCACTCAATCCAAATTTGACTCAAAACATTCGAGTTGGGGTTAACCTCATTATTATTCAAGTTAGATTTGAGTCTAAATTATAAACCTAATTGTTACTTGAAAGATGTTCACGTGTAACTGAATAACTCTAAAATTAACCCTACTATTAAATTTTGGTCGGTTAACTAAGTTAGAAGGGTTATATTCAAGTTAATTGGGTCGCGTTGACCCAAAAAAATAATATGATCCATATAATAAATGGGTTAGACTATAGTCGAGTATAAGTTATGTTGGTTAGGGTCAAATTAAGTATTGGTCAAATAACTAAACCCATATAATAAGCAAATTATGCCCATTATAAAGCATATTAATATCGCTCAAATTTAAGTCACCTAAATCTTAACCGTCAACCAAACTGACACCACTAACAATGGCTCAAAAGTTGTACCGTTCCTCCATTAAATTGAGAAAATTACTACATTCAATACATTTAATAAACAATATTGGGGATCAACACCCCAAAACCCTCCCCTAGCCATTCTCCCTAATTACACATAAATTTCTCCAATGATCACTAAAAATGGCATGGAAGAAGTTTTGCAAAAAGATTCATGAAAATCAAGAGCATTAAATAAAGAATGCATAACAAAGAAGAATTTATATAGTCAACATCTTTAGTTCGAATAGGATTAATCACAATGATAATAAAATAATGTACGAGTGCATGCATTTACATATGTAAGTTTGTATACAAGGGGTACACGCGTGTTTTTTGGATTTATGCATGTGCATGCATGTCTATATGAAAGCATGTATGGGCCTGTAGATTGTCAGATTCATGTGGTTGTGCATGTTTGAGCGTGTGCTTCCTTGAACATTTGTTAGGTACATATGCATTCTTTTTCATGCATCTACATAAATATGGAAATAGAATACAAATAGGTCAGAAGCACCAGGGAAAGTCCTAGCACTACCATAAGCAATTACATGGACATTATGCAGAGATCACATAAAAAATCGACATTAAAAGTATCTATACATAAAAGCAAAATCATTAAAGGCCTACCACTTCATTTTGGTTTTGCAAGGCCTCCACCAGCATCTTTTTATGAAAAGGTTCGACCCTGCAAGTAATCAAGTTACAATCGTATAACAGCAAGATAACAGAAAAGGTGTAAAGAGCCGGCTTAAGATACTATCCTAAACAAAGTAGATGGCGTTGACAATCAGAACATGTGTAATGTTGAAAGTAATTTTGACCTTTTTTCTTAATTAGTTAGTGTATCAGGAAACAGTTTAATTATCCTTTTGTAATATTTTTATTGTTTTGAATGTCTTTTTAATGACATTCATTTTTCTTTGATTATTTCAAGTTAATTTGCTCAAGTATTTTTACCGGTCCTCAATATGGGCCTTTCTTTCTGATGCCAGTGAATTATAGAATGAATTAAAATTTGTATTTTCTCCTCAAGCAGCTCTCATAAATTCCTCCTAAATCCCTTTCTCGTGCAATCTATCCTCTCCAGCTTCACTTCCACCTACAAATTCTGTGTGTTAATTTATTATGCTGGAACAGCTCTCTCGCAATCAGCATGTCGTTCTCTGGTTTGGGATTCTTCTGTGTGATTCTGGGCTCCTGCCTCTGATACCAAAGTTATCCCAAAAAATAACATAATGTAAAATATTATTGCGGAAACTTAAAAGGAATTAAAACAAGGGTTCTTAAAACGGAAATAAAGAACACAAAGCACAACCGAGACTGAGGGCGAAGATGGAGGTGGTCAATTCGACGAGATAGCTGTAAGGAGGTGGTCTGGTGGTCTGCGGCAATGGGTAGGCTGGCTGGTGGGATTTTGGGAGCAAGTGGCGGGAGCAGTAGAAGGTGCTGGAAGGGCCTGGGCAATAGGTGAGGTGCCGGAATGACAGGGCGGCCGGAAGGGCCTGGGCAGCAAGTGGCATGCCGGAATGACGGCGGCAGCAGGAAGGGTGCCAGAAGGCCAGGTGACAGCAGGGAAGGTAAATGGGTGGCTGGCGACAATAGGGAAGGTGCAGCGATGGCTGGCGGCAGCAAGGAAGGTTCAAGAGATAACCACCACCTTGGAACAAAATACAACTAGAGCACCACATTTCCTCGAGTATAACCCTAACAAGGGAAGAGACGCCTGTCACCAGGAGTTCTGAAATAAGAAAGAGCAAAACTCCATTCTAAGCAAACAAACAGCATATATATAATAGAAAACAGTAGAAAGAATAAGAAGGGGATATAAAGAAATGGAATAGAATGGGAAGAGAATTCCCCCTATGGAAGCGAATAGAATAGGAGGTTGGGGGGTGGGGACGGGATGACGGCAACTCCCGCCCAATGGCCGGGCAGGCCACCCGGTCTAGCCTCCGTGCAGGACCAGCTCCCTGCTGAACTGTCATTTCTCCATATCATCCATTGATTTTGTCCTCTTCTCCAGTCCTGCTCTGTCATTTTGTCCTCCTCTTTTTCAGCCAAATACAAACATTTTTTCCATCATTACCCCTTGAAAGCCAGCTACAAAAACAGTCCCAAATCATCTTAATTTCCCGCAAAAAATTGCTACTGCTGAAAACCGCATCGGCTAATGGACACAATGATCCCAACTGCTGTTCCTCTATAACTTCCTTTTGTTTTGTCAAATAATTTACTCACTGAGTCATCGACTAGCAGTTACAAGAATGTAAATTTTGACCTCAACCTTTCTTATGTATAAAATAGCCATTCAAAATTGGAATAATCAATTAGAAGTATTTCCTTAAAACCTAGACGTTAACCTGTGATGTATTTTTTTCCCATTTATAGAATTGCTCAAAGCTAACCCAAAAACTCAGGAACTCCGCTCAGTTTGATCCAAGAGCACCATGAATCTATTGGAACGTATCCAAAATAATGAAATAGACTCTACTCAACTACCATCTATAATATTCAGTTAGTGCGGTGTGATCATGTGCCATAAAGAAGTTGAATGTAATTTTCCGAGGTCATAAGAGCCTGCAATGTCCCAAATGCTAACTTGACAGAGCAAGTATAGCCTCTGTGAGCATCAAGATTCTAATACATTATCAGATCCGTATAGATAAGCACAAGTACCTGGAGTTCAATCAGNCTTGTAAAGATGAGGTAATGAAAATGGAACTGTAGTGTATTCGAGAGAACCAACTGTTTGATGCTTCAATTGGTACATTCTTTGTGAGTTTTGTGAACAAGACTGTTCAGAGTATGTTGGCTGATTTATTTGCATGACCAAGAAAGCTGTTTTGAGTGTTTGCCCTTGTATTTCGTTATTGAAGATTTAAATCCAGAAATAGAAGTATGATTTCAAAATATGTGAACATATTAAATAACAGAAAGTTTTGAGCTATTCCACTAAATATACGGGAGTCAATCACAGCATTGATGAACTGTAGTGAAGAATAGTTAAACAATTGGAAAATGTAGTGCTTGTCACTGGCCATCCATCCAATGTCCTAATGACATGTCTTTGTCTCTATTTTGGGCATCATTGCATTATTTTGAGTGATAAATATGATTTTAAACTTGGTATTTTCCATATTGATTGTATTAACTACTAAATTTGTAGGTTAACTTTCAGGAATCCTTATATTTGGAAGATACTGGAGTTAGGTGCTGTTATGTGTATTGCCACTGCCACTAAATCATCTATATTTTCACTTTTAACGCTTGGTAATGGTTTTAGTTTTGGCGCATTTTTTTTCAATAAGACTTTAAACCTTGAATCTCTATTTTAGAGATCGAATTGCAGTAGTATTATAATGATTTACTTGGATGACATTGAAAAGTCATGTAAATGACAGGATATAGGAATTGTGGTGCTTTATTATTTTTTGACTGAAAAGCTGGGAAAGTCCTCATTATGAAGTGATAGATGTAAAACATGCTAATGGAATTGCAGGGCTACAAATTGAAAACAAAAATGATCAACAATGACATGAAATAGTAAAATATTTAATTGTCACACAATGCAAATCAAAAGGCTCAGCTTGAAGATTAGTGTTCCATCTCTTCTTCATAATTTTGTGGGCCTTATTTTCGAAAGCTTGATCAATCAAAAAATATGATTGTGAAATGATATTGAACCAAATTATTTTCCCCTTTTGTCTTGTTGGAAAAGCACTATTGATCCTTCATTACAAAGATTCCTTACAACAAAAAAAAAGGAATATTCTATATTTCCTTTATATCATTTTTTATTTAATATTCTTTCCAAGTGAAAAAAGTTGTTATTGGACCAATCATTACTTGGAAAGATTGTGCAGTTTTCTCCTAATTTTGGAATCAAAACTACAATAGAAGGAACAATGAGAATAACTCATAACACTCAAATTTTGTAATTCTGAAGACCCATTTTATCTTTTGAAGCTTTGTTGGCAACTATNCCATTTGCGTGAAAAAATTAAAAACAAAAAGATTGGAGTAGAAGATAATGGTTTTAACCGACCTTGTTATCACCAGTAACGACTATAACCCGAATACCAGCATGCATGCACGATAGCATTGCATTTCTTACCTCCTCCCTTGGCGGATCAAGCATCCCAACCTTAACAGAAAAAGCGCATTTTTAATTTAACCAAAAACCACCATTAAACAGCATATATTATTAATTTACAACAGAGGTTTCATAATAGCCAACCAGAGAATTAGTTTTGATGAATTGTAAAAAATAAAATCCTTCAAGAATCATGTTATGAAACCAAGTAATTATATCATAAATGAACGTCAAAAATTAGCCTCCATATAAACATAAACAAGGTATGGAACTTCACGTGGAAAAGAATATTGAGTTTGTGTTCTAACTTGTTAAGATGATTATCCAATAAAATATCCTAATTGCGTAGACTCATAAGATAGATGAAGAGGGTATGCGATCTAGCTCAGTTAACAATGCTAAAATAGAGGCAGAGCACATCAAGCTGCCTGGACCCAGCATGAAAGAGACAAAAGATTTGCTAGGAAGCTATGAAATATTTTCTTGATTAACTTACATCTTTACAGCATTTTCCTTTATAAGAACTACAGCTATTCAACCATAACCTAAAAAAGACGCATGTTTTTACTCTCAAGTATAGCTACTGACTACAAAAATGGGAAGAATCATGTGAAAAGTTGATATGTGGATGGCGGCCGGTGAGTGACCACAACAAAACATGATGATACGAGAGTTAACCTAAACCATAATGCAGCATACAATTTTATTACTGATTTAAAATAAGGTTACAATGAAGACTCAAAATAACGAAAGACAATGCACAAAACAATAGCACTAAACAAAGGATTACAACTGATGACTCAACAAAGAAGAGAACTATTTGATGAGTAGGGAGTCCGACGAGGGGAGGCTTGACTGATAGTTGGGTTGAAGGCCATAGAGGTGGGGCTGCTGTGGAAGAAGTATGACAACAAATTGGCGATAGTAACGACATTGAACCGTAGTTGGAGAGTTGTTGAAACAACTTCAGAGGTTAGATTGGCGGTTGCGGTGAAGACCGAAAAGGTGGGGTTGTTGTGGAAGAAGTAAAACAGCAGGTTGGCGATAGTAACGACGTCGAATCGCAGCTGGAGAGGTGCAGGAACATCATCGAAGGCTGAGTTCTTAGTGGTAGAAGAGAAATCAAAGTATGGTAAGATAAATGCCTCAGTAATGTTGCAATACAGCCAAAGCACCACTCGGACCCTTGGAGACAATCAACACCTCGGACGAGGGACAGTCAGAGCATTACCTCGACGTCGGATACAACCCTCAAAGAAAAAATACCAAGACTAAATCTGAATTCAGATATCAAAAAATAAGATCCCTAACTCTAAGCACATCATCCTCTATTTATAATGAGACTAGGTTTTTATTTTAAGCAATACTTAAAATAAGAAAGGAAAATCAATTCAGGATTTTAGATTTAGGAAAGAGGAATAAAATATTTAAAAATTCTAATTTGAAAATTCAGTTTAGAAAAGAGATTATAATGAAATTCAAATTTAGGAAAAAGGAATAAAGAATTCAGAAATTTTGATTTCAAAAATCAATTTAGAAAAGGGATTATAATGTAAATTCAGATTTAGAAAAGAAGAACTAAAGTATCCATAAATTTTGATTTGGAAAGATTTAACATTAGGAAGGTGCTAAAAAAGAAAGAGCGAAAGGGGAGAGACGGGAAAGGGAAGAGCGGCAGCCCCCCTTTCTTTGAGGATCGGCCGGTCCTATATAGTCCCCGCGTCACATGATGACTACAGGCAGTTGTGGCGCCGATGGCAACAAGCAACTAAGGCAGAAACAACAAAGAAGTTTTGCAATATATTTAGAAATCACTAAAATATGACAAATTTGGTATACATCAATTTTTTAAACTACATGGTGAAATTCAAATTCACCAAAATTTTACACTATTCTGCTTTTAATCATTCAAATGCGAAAATTTTTAAAACCCTAAATTCCATTTACATTACACCAAATTAAAGCAATCAAATGGCCCCTAAGTTAGCTACTCGTTCTTCTAACTAGAATTGGAAATATTTCTTTGGTTGAATCATGACTCAATCAAATGAATATAGTTGCCAACAAAGCTTCAAAAGATAAAATGGGTCTTCAGAATTACAAAATTTGAGTGTTATGAGTTATTCTCATTGTTCCTTCTATTGTAGTTTTAATTCCAAAATTAGGAGAAAACTGCACAATCTTTTCGAGTAATGATTGGTCCAATAACAACTTTTTT